>CABFVX010001993.1:0-45326 GCA_902151425.1 Timema shepardi
ATCATATTCCAATAATAGCTTTAATTTATCAGCGGATGTTAGAGAATTACACTTTCGTTTCGACATTTTTTGCACTGGTATTCACTTGTTTCTCGTACAAATTCTTAAATAGTACTGATAAACAAAGCCAGTATAGAAGAAATTAGACTGTTAGTAAACAAGCGTGTCATAACTTGTCTAAACCTGATAAATTGTCTCACTTATACGGGTTATTGAGCTACCAAGTCCCAATTATAGAGGTAAACGTCGAAAAAATCTATTAAATCTAATCTTAGTTAACAAGGTCTGAAAATTCCCAGTAACAGAGGTATTTTAATGCAAAAGTGGCGGGACCTCATTGTAATTATCAATATCAGAGATTTCTCACATATCCAGGCCCCTGTTAAACAGGTTTCACTGTATATATAATTACTTAGATTAGTTATATATGGAATAATTTAGGTGAATGGTTTATTTTCGATGGGATTATTTAATTGGATAGTTATTCATTATATGTAGATTTTTTTGGGTAAATTATTCATTATATATATATATATTATTAATTTTATATAAATCTGGGTAAATAGCTACCATATTTTACCTAATAGTAGCCCTGTACTTTCTACTCCAGCCGCAATTAAAGCCCCCGGCTACTTGTGAAGCTCCGGCAACACACAAACACAAAAAAAGTAGGTAGTAGAGATCACAAACTCCTAGTTGAGTGACGTGGAAAGTAAAGTGTGGGAATTACCATAAAAGATCAACCCTGAGTTGAAATCAGGAGAGTTGATTAAGAGCAAGGGGGACTACTGAGGAAATTGTGTAGTGTGAGGCTCATGAAAAATTCTCAGGATAGCTAAGTCCTGGCTATTATTATTATTATTATTTACACTAAATTTAAACCTCAAACCTGAACTAATCTATCTTAACTACTTTAGGCAAAAAACATAAAATATCAAGTTTGAACTTTTATAACTCGCGAACTATAATGATTTGAAATCATTGAATCACTAATTATATCTTATAGTAATTTTACTATACACTAGTTAAGATTGTGCGATAAAATGTTTACTGTCGAGTGGGCTAAGTCGACCATTATTAGGACCCCGGCTATTATTATATTATTAACCATTTTATTTTTCACCCCAAATACAATTAGAGTCTCCGGCTATGATTAGGTCAAATATCGTCACCCGAGAATGCCAGTGTTTTATTTCTCAAATTGTTAAATTTGAGATATTTGGTATTTACGTTTATTTAGAATGTATATGATTCGCCTGCGGTGGAATTGAGCCTACTATTTAATTACTTAAGAAGATAAAAACGCGAGTTGTTTTCTAGTAACATTGGTTTTACACACAAGGTCAAACTTCAATGTGATTTTACACTAAAATTAAAAATCGGACATAGAACACTTGCATTCTCGGGTGACGATATGTTATATGTATTATTTTTTAAGTTAATATTCTATGTTGTATGGGATTATTTAGGTGCATAATAATAAACATTACAGAAGGTCATATCGATTAGTAGTTCATATTACATAGATTTTTTTTAGCGAGTGGCATCTTTGACCGGGAGATATATAGTATCTAGTTATGTCACCTGTGTGTATATCTTCAGTCGCTCTGGTCAAGCACAGAAAACCTTGCTCATGGTGTACCTTGGAGGTTGTCTCCCACGATGGGATGACGTGATGATAAGTGATTATTAAGGTGTGAAAACATTAGGAAGGATATTAAAATTAACAAACTCAAGACTAACTTAAGTGACCGTTGGGATAATTCCATTCTTCAGGAAAAGATACCTACAGTGCCAGCAGTGAATCGAATCCGAGACCCGTAGGATAGTAGCCATGTGCACTGACCATTATATTACGGGGCTGTTTTGTTATATATTAATTTATTTGGATAGAGCATTTTGTATAGAATAATATATGTGTATAGTTCATATCAGTAAACCCTTGCGAAACTTTCGCCCATTCAACCTTCGCCCTCTCTCCCACTCCTCAAAATAAATTAGTATTTTTTGGGTTGTTGAAATTAAATTCGCAGTAAAGTTTATACACAAAATAACAAAGAGAGTTTATTTTCGGTAATTGATACAAAAATATTGTTAGATTTTTCTTTTAACTTGAATTTTAAACAAACAATGTGTTTTAACGTAAACTGGGTATGCTATGTCAGAAGTAGTTAAAAAAGTATACCCACTGATACCTTATTAATCGCTACAGGCTTTATATTAGTTGAGAAAAAGGAATGTTGAAAACATAAATAATATATAGGATTATATGGTATGATCAAGAGTCCCGCCTCACATTTACTAGCGTATTGGGGCGTGTTGAGATTATAACGAAACAACAGAAAACCAAGACACAAAAAATCTTATGGATAGAATAAATAGCCAAATTATTATTTGCCATACTATATTTTAGATGATTATGAAATTGAGTTTGATTTGTCTTCAACATTCTAATCGTCAACATTTTTAGAAATGAACTCATTAAAATATGTATTTTCTATTTAAAATAATTAATCCAAGAAGTTTTTTTTTAAATCAAGTATTATGTGATAAATAATTTCAAACAAATATAGTACTGCCTAAATTACTGACTTTCGTCACACAAAAAATATAAATAAATATAGTTTTTCAAAATATAAAATACAACAACGGTTTTATGTGTGTTGTGATCGCGTTTGTAACGTGCACATTTTACGTACATTGTATAATGTAAGCACAATATTTAATTAACTAACTTCGCAAAAAGTACATCTATAACACTAATGGGTGACCTGGTGGTCTAGGGGTAAGATGTCGGACTTCTGTGCAGGGGTGCGGGGTTCAATCCTCGGTCCCGGCACAGATTTATCTGATTACCAAACCTTTCCTTCACCTCTGGCAAGACATCTTGTGAATGTGAGGAATACCAGGCCTCCACCGTGGTTCGAATTCCACGTTAAACTGTAGGTCCTCCATTTCATCTCAACAACCACCCTACCATTACACATTAGCGTAAGAGCGTATAACCCGAACGGGTAGTAAGACGCGGTGCTAAAAGAAGAAAAACCAGATTTGGTTGAGGATGGAGAGTTTTAGCAAATGCACCCGCATTATTCTGAAGAAAGGATGGGGGGAAACGCAATGTTAAGACACATACATGAACAACTTCCGGTGCCGAGATTTGAACCCTTACCTTCACATCATGTTAATCTTGTCTGACGCCTTATACTACGACCATCGATTTAGTTTCCCTATGAGATACTAACCATCTGGTTTTCAAATTTTAAATTGGCTATTTAACACAAATGGTGTTATAGACTTATCTAAGTAATGGGTAGATGGAATGAACCTTTTAGAAAATACCCCGACATTAGCGGAAGAGGGGGGATAATAAAACGACAGTTAAATTAAAACCATACCCATTTACTCCAACCGGGATTCGATCCCCAATCTCTCCATCAAAAACTACCCACTGCGAATCGAATCAAATGTCTTAGACCACTCGACTACTGTTACAACACACTATTCCATTTAAGTGGGCAAAAAGAAGATAGTGAATTTAACTATCGCTAAGGGTAAAACAATATACAGTCCAATTTGGTTAATAAGGTCCTTATCTGACCGTTTAAAAGCTACTAGAACTACTTCACGTATTAATACTCCAAATAATCTTATATACAGCTGTAGGGCCTACCTGTTGATAGATATTATCAATACCATTAATATTAAACTGATAATATAGTAAAATGTTACCCGCTTTGGTGGCCGCGTGGTCTAAAGCGTTTCTCTCGCAGTGGACTACGACTGCTGAAGACGGGGAGATCGAGATTCGTATCTCAGTCGGGTGTACTGAGGGTGGTTTTCCCAGAAGGTTTTTCCACTTCACCTCTGACAAGACATATTGTGAATGTGAGGAATGCCAGGCCTCCACCGTGGTTCGGATTCCACGTTAAACTGTAGGTCCTTATCCTTCATTTCATCTCACAATCACCCTACCATTACACATTAGCGTAAGTGCGTATAACCCGAACGGGTAGTAAGACGCGGAGCTAAATAATAATAATAATTTTTCCACTTTCCCTCTACGCCTATATGGGTGCACTTATTTTTCTTAATCACTGAAACCATTAGCGTATTATACTACTATAAAGCCACATGGCTGACTCACTCATTGATATTAATGTTTACACACTTCCAGATGAGCTAGAAACTTGAAATTTGGCAAACTTATAGCTTCTAGCCTGTAACCGAAGGGAAAATTCTAAAAAGTTAAAAATTTAATTTTTTAACCCCCCAAAAAAATGCAAAATGTCGGAGCAACTTTAAAGTCGGTGCGGACCTTTCTTTGGAGGTCTCTTGTGGCTAAACGGTAAGACCTATCAAAAAACGGCTTTGGAATTACTTTAGTTTACATCCACTTGCAAATAGAACCCGCTGAGGGTTTGGGGGCGTAGACCCTAACGAGAAAAGCAAGTTTAGTATATATGCATATAATCCGAACAGGTAGTAAAACGTGGTGCTAAAAAAAATTGTTAACAATTTCGACAGATTTTTTTTTCAAAAGTTTTTTTCTATGAAAATTGGACTATTGTCAACAGTACTTTCTTAATTCTCTCAGCTCCACCAGTCAGAAACTCTATATACGTTACCCACACGTGACGTGGTTAGAGTGGAAGATTACAAGCATAAATAAATTTTGGCTTTATACAGTGTTGCCACCATTATCTGAATACGAAATTCCATATGTTTTCTAGTTTTTCATGAAATAATTCTAATTTCTCCGGACTTTTTTTTTAAAAAAATATTGTAGATTGAATTATTGGAGAATTAAATGTTGTTTTTCATAAAATTATCGAATATGTAAGTCATTTATATTATATATATAATATTAGTCATTGAATGTGTATTTATTGTGTCAAGTGATAGCATTTTAAAAATTTTTGGGGGGATAACGTTGAAAGAAGACTTTGACATCACTAAGACATTCCAAAACAAAAAACAGTGGAAATACCAAAAATACAATGTTGAGTTTATCAAACGTGATATTTACTTTAGTAGAGGGAAATTTCTTTGTTGTTTAGCCTTTTTACCAATATGTATTGTTTTATACCTAAAATAAACTAATACAGTAGAATCTCGATAATACGAACTAATCGGAACCGAAGTTTGTTCGTATTATCGAAAATTCTTACTAATCGGGAGAATACAAGAGAGTCTACGGGGGAAAAGAGTTTTTACAAACATTTCAAATTAGTGAGAATCTAATAGCCGAAGCTATTATTTATGCTTTTTAGTGAGGAGTTCTCCCTCTAGACATTATATTCTGAAAATTGAAAAATTACACCTGGACACGGGAATCGAACCCGGAACCGTAGTAAGCCAAAGGTCCAGGGTTCGATTCCCGTGTCCAGGTGTCATTTTCAATTTTCAGAATATTTCAAATTACTGTTAAATGAGTTTTAATAATATTTTCACTTATCTAAGTGATACAAACGTACTATATATGACATTTAGAGTATCCTATAAATTTTTATAGTATTGTAATTATTTTAGTTACAGAAAAATACAATGTGTTGAGTATAACTTGTTATAATGAAGAATTTACTATAACTGTATCTTACAATTTTCTTTTAAATTTGGATTTATAATTCTATAAAATATATTTAATTTTACTTTGGGTTTTTTTTTACTCTCGTTTTCCAGAAAATTGTATACGGAGTATTTGGAATGTTGGATTACCGGGTCTTGATATAACAGGGTTTTACTGTTTAAAGAAGACTAGAGTAAAAGTTTCAAAGTTTCAAATTTTTGTTTTATAACTTTTATAGCTTGTAGGTTAGTACCCCAAATTCTACACAAACAAAAATCCAGTATTTTTTTATTTATTTTTTGAAATTTCCTATATATTCACGGTCTTACCGGAATTACGGGCTTAGGGAAATTCGGGTTCTTGAAAAATCCAGTTCTATATGGCTCCGGTTCCTAAGTGACTCCGGGGTCAAGGGTATAGGAAACTCCGGTGTTCTTAGTACTCTGTGATGTAGGGTACTTCGGTTTGTAGGAGAATCCGGGTGTAGGGGACTCGTGGGGCCATTGGATTGGTTTAGGTGATGCTGACAAAAAATATTTACTATTTTTACGCGTGTTAGTCCAAGTTGTAAATATCTAGTTGTCATAAAAAGTTTGTTTGAAAGCTATGTTTTGATATAATGTTTAGTTAAAAAAAAGTGTACGTTAAATACTCAAAATAAAAAACAAAGAGTAAAAACATTAATAATGTGCACCACATTTGTGGTTAAGCTTGTGTGATAAAAAACTAACATGATCACGGAAAATCCACGATTTAGAATCGCATCTAAAGATCTCAGGGATCTTTTAAGTTGGGAGAGCTGGGAATGCGATAAACACTTAGTGTTTTTGCATATTTTTTTTGTCCAAAACAAATCAAATGATTTTCCGGTAAAAAAACAAACCAAATGATTCTCCGGTAAAAAAAAAAACACATAAGAGTTTAATTTTCTTCAAATGGTGATATCAACAGTTCTTTAATTACTTTCGTGAACATATCAGCATTAGATAACAAACTTTTTAAATTAAGAAAAAAAAGTTGTCATTAAATTCCAGGACACCCTCGCACAGATATTCAACAACTGTTGATATCACCACGTTAATAAAATTAAACTCTTTGTTTGTACTGGAGAATTATTTGATTTATATTGGCAAAAAAAAGTTTTGCTATAAAAACTACAGAAACACTGCCCTTTTCTCACATTTTCTACACTCCCGCCTTAAAGGGTTGTGATTAAGAAAAGAAAAAAAGACCAACATCGCAAGGTCACTCTAATAACAATGTTCAAGGTTTAAACACGATTGGCGTTGGCCGAATTCCACGGCAGCGAGCATCACTCCCCCTCCCAAACCTGCGGCTGATCTTCTCTCGGTCAGCGGAGGGAGGGGCGGCCAAGAGAGGAGGACGACGTCGACGTGGAGTCGTCGAGTTCATTCTTAGATCTTTCGAAACAGCTAGAGAGATAGTTAAGAGAAGAAGATGCCCGAGCTTGAAACAGCGGGCAGGCAAAAAGCTCTGACCCAGCCAGGAGACAAGACTTGGCTGGTGGCGGCGCATAGCATCATACTACCGACTACACAATCTTCCCCGGATATCTCCCTCTCTTTCTCTCTGGGTGTTCTCATTTAGGTCATCCTCACGCGGGGACCATTTCATTTGTGATCTAATATCAACTCTAACAAGGAAGGGGGTAAGGGGAGCTACACAAAAGAAATAGCTCTTAACTTATTTTTGGGTTCAGGTATGAAATGAAAAAAGTTTAAACTTTTGTTTTATTTATTATTTGGTATGATCTAATGACAATATTACCGTTTGGGAAAACGGAATGAATATAAAGCTCCTTTAATCTGGTTTACTGCTGACAGGGAAGTAAGGGTTTCAAATCCCGGTTAGGTATACTTAGAGTGATAATCCCTAAATGGTTTCCCAATCTTTTTCTAGTTCGACGCAGATACATTTCTTCTCAATTATATCTTCCTCATACCTAGCTTAGTCTAATAAACGCGTATAGACAGACAGGGTAGTGAGACGTGAAAAAAAGGCAATATTTAGGTCTATCAAAACAGTGACAAAACTAAACACGCTATAAGAAATGTAAGCTGTTGATTTATAACCCAAAATAAACGTCAAAATTTATCGTTTTAAATATACCAAATTTGTTTGCCGAGCGATGAAATGGCACACTACTTTGTAATTTATGTTGGTAATAGAATGAACGAGTATTTAATTTACAAATGATAATATGTCAGTGAATACATATGACGGATGTTATGTTGTCTAAATACATCGTTCATACGCGAATTTCGTTTTAAAATACAAAATAATACATTTTTTGGGCATAGATACACAAATATTACATTGAGCTTGAAATTAAATTTGCAAACCACTTTAATTGTGTTGACAAATAAAAGGTAATTCTATAGTTTAGAAATATTTAAAGTCTTTGTCAAGTTGATGTAAAACCTATAGGATGGTAAGTAAAAATAAAAAATAAATATAACGTCATATTTAAAATAAGAATAATTAGCACACTGGTTTGTGGCCTCGTCAAGGAAGTATGAGTGATAGGAAGGCAAAATAGGCTTGGGGAGTATCATAAATATGTTGAAAATAACTACCTGATTGAAGTTTTGAAAGCAAAAACCACTCATGGAGATGTTATAAATATTTTAGAATAGAGGGCTATTAAAAACATTGTAGCATACATTACAAGGCTTTATAACTGTTTAAAAAAAACTAAACGTTAAAAAAAAATTACAGCTACAGACGAACACAATTGGGGGTTATTAGCACCTTGTAATACCCTTATGGTGAAATTTGAGACGATAATACCTCACCACCTTTCACACAAATTGAGATTAAATGGCTTGACATCGCCGGGAATCAGACCAACATATCTCACAGGTGATAGGTAGGTTAATGCCTGAGATAAAACGCCTCAACGATCACCTCCGTAGCTAACTATATATATATATATATTTACGTATGAACATTTTGCTGCACGAAGCTCGACATATTTTTTGGCTATATATATATATATATNTACATTGACGACAAAAATGTACTAAAAATCATAATTTTACTAGACGGAGAAGATAAATTGTTTCTTATTGAAGTAAGATAAGATATATCAGCAACAACTAATTTTATACCATACGTTTAGTTCTTAAAATAAACTACTATTTTGGGAAATTGGGCTTGATAAATTGATGCGAGTGTGCAATTATACTGTGTCATGGACTGTCAAAATCTATGTCCTTTGGCTTGATGTTGCAATTTTTGGTGTGAAGCTCTGATATGTATGTGTAACACAAATATCAAAAATCTTTATTTTCAGTTCTGCCATAACCGATCTTAAAATAATCTTTACAAAGCAGCAAACTATTATTTATAGTAAAATAAGATAAATAGCATTAATCGCGTCTTTTATCTACTGTGTTTAGTTCATTTTTCGTGTGTTACAACCCTCTATTTTATTCAATAAGGTAGGGGATGAATATAGAAAGAAAATAAACACAAAATCATTGGTTTTATTTCGATAGGTGATGAGTTAGAATTAGAGATGTTTGGGTAAAGTGGGAGAAGAGGTTGTTTCAAAAAGGGGTGAAGGTGGTGAAAACAAGATGAAGCTAGGGGCTGGGAAAGAGGGTTTAATCGTGACCTACAAGGTCCTAGCGACGCCACAGACAGTCAAGCGTCGGGACACACAGTAACACAGGAACAGATCGTACTTTAAAGAAGTATGTGTATTTATTATTTACCTGGGCCAGGTGTACACCCCAGAAACTTCAAAACCATAGTGCCACGAGCCGGAGTATGCCCCCTGCCCCTTGGGGCCAGTACACACGCCGTGTCCATGTGCCTTCCCGTCCTCCCAGCCCCCGCAATACGTCCCCCCGTCGTCGAAGTCGAATCGTCCCCCGTTCACGAGGGTTTTCGTCGTGGTGGCGGTCCCGGTGGCGCCGGTGGACGCCGGCGAAGAGTTGGGCGCTGGGGGCGGCACCGTCACCGTCGGTCCGGCACTACCAACCCCGCCACCGGGGGCGGTAGCCGTCGCATTGGAGGCAGCACCCCCACTGTTCACTTGGTTTGGTTGTTGCATTATTTTTTGTGTTTGGTTTCACCGACGCAGAGAAAATAAAAATAAGAAAATATATCTAAAAAATATATATATTTGTATAAAAAGAATTGGACTAAAAAAATTACTTTCGTTTCTTTCGAAATCTGTTAATCACCGGTTTAGACACGTATGGCTCTCCATATTCGTGATGGTGATCTCCTTTTCCGCGTTTGTTTAACATTCACAGGGAAACGAATCACATGACACACGACTTAAATTTTGTTTTGTTTGATTTTGCTTGCCCCCCACCCTTACTTTTAGAATTCCCACACCACCACCCTCACAAAAAAAACACTCGCAACGGCAAACGAGTCCGGCTCAGGTAAATATCAGCTCGCCATAGCTCCAGGGCGGCTTTGTTCAGACGCACTCACGTACACCACACCACCAAAGACGACACAGGCATGCCGTCGCTCGTCGCGGTGCCCCCTATTCCCCCTCTTCCCCTCCCCCCACCCTCCTCATCATACACAGGCACTCATAGCATGTCCGGCCTTCCTTCATCCCTCTCAGTATAGAATCGTCCATAGGATTTTGGCTCGGGCTTCAGTCACTAGTTCGTCGCTCTGCCGAGTAGGCGCGCTGCACTCCCTGTTGCTTTTGCAAGATCGATAGAGTGTATGTCCAGACACCATTGAGGTGATGAACGTTTTACGACCATGTCGCTTACTTAACCATGGTCTAGTTTCACTAACAAACCAAGGCTAATTCAAATACACGGTGCAACATATATTGCACAAATATTATGTATATATGTAAGGAAAGTACCCTCAGTTTTTAATAATGTTTTAAAATTAATAAAGTAGCCTTAGAGGACAAATAAGATACATTTGTCATGGTCACCACTGAAAACCCTTCAGTTTTTTTTTAGGATTACTCTTTTATTACCATACTCACAGTTAATATTGTAGTTAAGATGTTATCCTTCATAATATAATTAATAGGTGTACTCAGCCAGAAAAAAGCTTTATAAAAATTATTGAACCATTATAATATATAATTAATAGGTACCCTTAGATAGGAGGTATGTCCAATAGTTCTCAACTATCAAATAAAAACTGCTTGTTTGGATTCAAGTTTGTATATTTTTAAACATATGCTCGCTAACCATGCCTACCAAAGGATTATTAAAAATGAACGTCATATTTATTATAGAAAATCCAAATATTACGTCCTCTAGACGTTTTATGGATATCAACATTTTCCTAATGTTATGTGAGGGATGTGGTATGTATTTTATGTCTGATAATATTAGATATTTGGGGTTAGTTTGTGGCTTAGAGTTAGTTTTTAGTTGACTAAACCGTTTCTTCTTTGACTTGTGTGTTCGGCGTGGTATTTCGTGTATGTCGAAATGTGAATTGTCTCTTAGAGATCCAAGCTAACTATACCCTAATTTTAGTAGGAAGAACCAAACCTGGAAGTTACTCACGTTAATAAATCCATTTTGATATATTTATAAATCAAGTCGTGTTATCTATAGTTGTTACTTTTGATAGATATCATCAATACCTATAGTATGACACAAATAATATTATAGATAAATGTTAACAATGTTGGCCGCAAATGAATTTTCTTTAATTTTCTAAACTGTTCTTCAAACCAAAATCAGACTATATTAATTATGGGACACAGGCTTAGCTGAGTAATATTAGATTTTAAAGATTTTTTTTTCTCAAATTTTTATAATGTGTTAACTCCACAATTAGTGAAAATATTTAAAATTAAATACTTAGAAGAAAACATAAAAACATTTATAGAATTTTACAACTGTTAACATTTTATACAAACTGCAGTATAATATACATTTTTTGTTTTTATTCTTTAAGCCTGTCAGCCTAGACATGAGAGGTCCAAACATTTCTATAAATTTGACAAACTGCTCAAAATATTAAGGTTGCAAACGCCACACATATCAATTAAATATACTCTTATTATCACAACAATTTATTTCACCTTTCCTTCAACCAGAAATATGATGTTTAAATGGTTTTTTCTTATTATATAGTTAATAAAATAAAGCTAAAATAAAAAATCATCTGTGTTTTAAAAGAATTAATTTAATAATGTTTTTTAAAAGCTAACAATTATTACGATACCAATATCCATTAATATCGGAGTAGAAGGATATTGTACATGGTTCGGGTTGTAATGTGAGTTATTGTCTGAAACTGTAATATGGTATATGTTGATAATTTGAGAGTATGGGGGTTGAAGATGGTGAAATGTCCAGATAAGATTAGGGTCTGGGGGTTGAAGATGGCGAGATGTCCAGATAAGATTAGGTTCTGGGGGTAAAAGATGGCGAAATGTTCAGATAAGATTAGGGTCTGGGGGTTGAAGATGGCGAAATGTCCAGATAAGATTAGGTTCTGGGGGTAAAAGATGGCGAAATGTCCAGATAAGATTAGGGTCTGGGAGTTGAAGATGGTGAAATGTCCAGATAAGATTAGGTTCTGGGGGTTGAAGATGGTGAAATGTCCAGATAAGATTAGGTTCTGGGGGTTGAAGATGGTGAAATGTCCAGATAAGATTAGGGTCTGGGGGTTGAAGATGGTGAAATGTCCAGATAAGATTAGGGTCTGGGGGTTGAAGATGGTGAAATGTCCAGATAAGATGAGGGTCTGGGGGTTGAAGATGGCGAAATGTCCAGATAAGATGAGGGTATGGGGGTTGAAGATGGTGAAATTTTCAAATAAGATTAGAGTCTGGGGGTTGAATATGGCGAAATGTCCAGATAAGATTAGGGTCTGGGGGTTGAAGATGGTGAAATGTCCAGATAAGATGAGATTAGGGTCTGGGGGTTGAAGATGGTGAAATGTCCAGATAAGATTAGGGTCTGGGGGTTGAAGATGGTGAAATGTCCAGATAAGATGGGAGTCTGGAGGTTGAATATGGTGAAATGTCCAGATAAGATTAGAGTATGGGAGTTGAATATGGCGAAATGTCCAGATAAGATGAGGGTCTGGGGGTTGAAGATGGTGAAATGTCCGAATAAGATGGGAGTCTGGAGGTTGAAGACGGCAGTTGTGTTTTGGAGTTTGAAGTTTTGTTTGTCCAGTATTTCCTAAAAGACTGCTCGATGAATAAAGCAGGAAGTGCGGATGAGATGTAGATGGGCGTATATTGGTGAGAAATCAACTATTGCATAAAATTCAGGTACAGGTCTTGGTAACTGGTAAAAGGTTTGTTATTTTTTTGCTGATATCCATGAGAGATGGCCATTGGTCATTACTGAACGGGACGACGGGTGGTGTATAGCCCGAGCGGGTAGTAAGACACGGTGCTAAAACAAAATAATTACCTGATGGCAATAATATTTTGTATGTATTTACAAAAGTTTTCTGAGATAGAACTCATGCTGTTCATGTAAATTATTTTAACAATTTAAAGCAGAGTAAAACAACAGTACCTTGTTTTTTAGTTTAGTTTCTCAAAGATAAATGCAGTTCAAATATTAGACCTAGATATTTTAACACGTTACATTTCTTACTTATACATTTTCTATTTCTAGAAAGTAGCCTGGTGGTCTAAGGGTAAGGTGTCGGACTTCTGTGTTGGGAATCCGGGGCTCAATCCTTGGTCCCGGCACAGATTTATCTGATTGCCAAACCCTTCCTTCACCTCTGACAAGACGTGTATTAATAAAAACTTGTGAAAGTGTGGAATGCCACGCCTCCACCGTGGTTCGGATTCCAAGTTAAACTGTAGGTCCTTCATTTCATCTCACAATCACCCTACCATTACACATTAGCGTAAGATGCGTATAACCCGAACGGGTAGTAAGACGCAGTGTTAATAATAATAATAATAATAATAATAAAACTACTCTTAATTTTAAGTTTTAATAGACACACAGACAGACGGCATTGCAAAGACCACTTTTTAGGGTTCGGGGGGTCATGAGACGTCGACATCCATCAACAGATCAGGATAGGTTTTTTTAAGGTCGCAATACTTTACCTTTAGTTTTCGAAAATTTAAAATATATATATATATTTGCGTATAGCTTGAAATTTATTGTTTTTATAAAAATGTGCTTCGATTAAAATATTTGTATTATAAATAGATCTACATATTTTTTATGATAAGTAATTTCATTTCGCGAATAGTTTCGGAAATATGATACAAAATGAGAATTTACGCATCAAGGCGGAGCCTTTAAAGTCATTTTTACTAAATATTGAGGGTAGCCATTTTGTTTGGAATATTTATAAATATTTAGAATTGAAATTTAATCAAAATCGTGAGAACCGATTTTGAGAAAACCAACTTTTTCTCATTTTGCCCTTCAGTAAATTACCCTTAATTTCAGGGTTAGATATCTAATTCCAAAAGCCCTCGAGGAAACCATATGAAAACCCTAGATACCAAGTTTTAGCCCAATTGGTAAAATAGTTTAGCCTGTAGTTGGAGGTACAGACAGATAGACGGACATTAAAAAGCCACTCTTTCTGATTCGGGGGGTCATGAAACGTCGATATTAATCAAAATCTTGAGTTTGATTTTTTTTTGACGATCACAATACTTTCTCTACCTGTAAGATAGCGATAAAGTAAAAATTCGATATAAAATTTTAACCCGTTCGGTAAAAATGGTTTCGGCTCTAGTCCGAGGTACAGACAGGCGGAATAGCAACAAACGCTTTTTGCATTTTCAGGGGGTCATGAAACGTAGACATTTATCAAAATCTTGAGTTCAGATTTTTAATTTTTTTTTTTTTTTCCTTTGACGATCACATTATTTCTTCAAGGAGTCGAGAGAAAGTACAAATATTATAATCACCAACTTCACATATCAATGATTTGTTTAAAAAAGTTCTTTTGAGGCCTTCGTAGTGAAAGCAAATAATTTTACTAATATTTTATAACTATTATATATATATTTAAACCACGTCTTATTACCTGTTAATCTTATTTCCTTGTCTCGACCTCATTATTCATTAATTAAAGTAATTATCATACATCATATATTATATGGTAATTACTTTAGTCAGGTAGGAATTAGAAGGGAAGCATTTTTTCAAGGTGATCTACCCCCATTTTCGTAGTAAAGTGGTAAAGCCTTTAGGGAAAACCAGCTTCAGTAGACCCAACCAGTATTCGAACACCAATCTCCCCGTAATAAGCAGGTCAGTATAACGTGAGAGTAACGCCTTAGACCCTTCGGCCACTTAATCAGGTATATGTATAAGTTTTTTTAAAGGATGAGTTACATAACATACATAAATTTCAATTCTAACATTATTTCATATCCAAAGTTAGCTAGTATATAATTAAATATTGATAAATTACATTTTTTAGCATTTTGGTACGTTGGTTATTTTAGAGCCTTTTATTCACATAAGGCTTAAGAGGGATCCACAGTAAAAGAAAATGTTTGCTCTATATTTTTTAAGGGTGCAAAATTTCCATTGTATTTCCAAGTTATCAATGCGCTATTAGGCCCTGTCTTGGTGCATATTTTAATAAATACAAAAATTCAAGTTATCACAAGAGTATGTGTGTTGAATTAGGCTATGTTGTGTATTCAACAACATACTGATAACTATTGCGTGATATTTAGTTTACATCCATGACGTATTATATTGAACAAAAGATAGATTTAACTTATCAAAAATAACTGACCTCTACAATACGTATGTACTCTGAAGATTAACAAAACAATTCTTTATTTTTAAGATGGTAGCCTACAAGTTAACTCAGTGATTTGCTTTCTTTCATCTTGTGAATGTGGGGAATGCCAGGCCTCCACCATGGTTCGGATTCCACGTTAAATTGTAGGTCCTTCATTTCATCTCACAATCACCCTACAATTACACATTAGCGTAAGTGCGTATAACCTAAACGGGTAGTAAGACGCGGTGCTAATAATAATAATAATAATAATAATGCTTTCTTTTTTTTCACCACGTCTTTCTACCTATTCAGGTTATATGGATATATAATAATAATTTCTCTAGATGTGTAGGGAATAGGAAGGAAGTATTTTAGAATCAATCACCTGCATTTGAGTGGAGGGATAGTGGGAAATTATTTACGAAAAACCACCCTCATCAGTTAGACTCGACCCGAGGATTCCAGCCCCGATCTCTACGTCATCAGAAAGCCAGTCCAACACGATTGTGAGGCTTTATAAGCAAGAGCGGTCAAACTTTCTGATCTAGAGATCTACTCCAGAGAAGGAAAATCCTTTGCTATCTACTACGGAACCATAGGATTATATGGTTTGTTTCATTGGTAAAAATAATAACCCATTTTGTGGTGTTTTATTATCAAAATTATTTTGTATAAAATAACAAGTACTTTCACACACTGAAACTGGGTTTTTCATCAAACCACATAATAAATATATATTTCCTTAAAAAAGGTATTTTCTCATTAAACCCCTGACTTTGAAGTTATTACACTACATCGCATAATCTTAGGACAGTTTGTTGAATGAGAGTTCATAATTACTCTGTCATAAACGAAGGCAAGATTGTAAATGGTCATCAGTCATTAGACAGCTTCAATATTTCGATTTTCTAATGGTGATTTTTTTTAACTACAAAATCTGTCATTTTATTTAAATCATTCTTCTTTAAATCGATCTACCAGGAAATAGACTAAACTAACGGCCATGGTCGACTGGTAGATCGCGAGCGACTGTTTGGCCACCCCTGAAGTCTAGACCATTCGGCCACTGAAACGGGTGTTTGCCTTTTTAAGCCTTCCTTAAACTGAAAAATGTGTAATCGTTACTACCCCAAATAAAACCCTAGAAATTCCACCAAACATTACACTAATGTGTTAGGGAAGAGAAAGGTAATATTTATAGAAAATTTAGCCGCATTTGTTGAGAAAAAAAGCTTAAAAAAACTGTATGTAAATAAACTCAGTTCATCCGACCGGAATTCGAACCCTGAACTCTCCATCACCGGAAACCCAAACTAAATGAGCGTGACGTTTAAACCTCTTTGCCACTTATGGTTATTATTATTATAGCCGCGCCCGTTCGGGTTATACGCACTTACGCTCATGTGTAATGGTAGGGTGATTGTGAGATGAAATGGAGGACCTACAGTTTAACGTGGGAATCCGAACCACGGTGGAAGCCTGGCATTCCCCACATTCACAAGTCATGATTAATACACTTCTTGTCAGAGGTGAAGGAAGGGTTTGGTAATCAGATAAATCTGTGCCGGGACTGAGGATTGAGCCCCGGACCCCAGCCCAAAAATCCGACACCTTATCCCTACACTACCAGGCCACTCTTACAGTTATTACAGCTGTGGTTATGACCATCTTAATAAAATGCATTCCCTAAAACGATCAAAACTAAAAACAATTCTAAAGATCGATAGATACCCTTTGCACTATAACAATATACTGTAATTGATAAAATAACCCCGCCTATCACAGACTGACCAATCTGAGGCAAGAAAAGGGCACAATAACAATATTCAGTGACCTGAACTAATTACAAATACTTTGTTTTTTTACATATGAGTATTGATATTTCGTAGATGTTGCCATAGAAACAAAATATTGCCGAGTCACGGAGCAAAAGATATTGAAGATCAACAATAAGACATTAAAATTGTTTGTTTATTGAAAGTTCTCCTTACACGATCAAACATTTACTCTTGAATAGAACACTTTTCATCATATCGGTCGCACGGATAGTACTACAGTTTTCACGTTATAGGGCGTCTTACTCGCATTTTATTTTGTCGTTGTTGAAAAGGGATAAATGAGAATAACTTTTACAAACATGGTTAAATCTAGGTACACACGACCCAACTTCTTGCACACACAAAAAAGTGTGCAATAAATTGTACAATATCTTGATCACATCGATTGTATTCAAGTTTTACCTCTAGACTGTTCACAACAATGTAAATATAATAGAAAGGTGGCGCCACTTGCAGGAATTTGATTATGTAATTTCTTACGTCATCAAATATAAAGCCATTATATTTTAACACTCAAACAGTCCCGCGTACTTTTTTTAAATAATAAGTAGAGTAATCAAGCTAATTGGATTGGTATGTATTTAAAGGGTTTATTTATTATTTATAGTTTCAAAATTAAACCTGAATTTAACAACTTTACTTACCTTCCATATAGCTTTGTGTATGTATTTCGTTGGCTTGTGTAATGAATGACGTCATACGGTCGGCCAATCAGATGTGGTGCTACCTTCTCTTTATTCTCTTTACATTAGTTCACACGGCGTATGTGGTTGGATAAAATATTGTGAGAAATGCGATGAATTATTTGCTTTTGTTGGAATAATAACATATAGGCCTAGTAAATAAATCAATTATAAATATATACAGTTTATTTTTTATATTCATTATAATACAAATTTAACTTTAAATTATAATTGTTTATTAAAAATTTGATTCCTAATAAATCCGTTATTATATATTCAATTATTTCACGTTTAGCTGATAGGGGTGTCTATTGTAGGCAATCCAAAACTTGTACAATAAAAATGGATTATATAGGACGTGTTTTATATATCACTTAATTTTTCCCCCCCTTAACTTAACGTGAAAGTTCTCACTGGACAACTCTTAAGATAAGTGAACTGTAAGTGAATGTTAAGTTAACTGCATCGTGAAGACTTCTATTTAAAAACACAAGAACCTTTAGTTTATGTTACGTAACTTTACGTAAAGGTTAAGTGGACGTTTAGTTGATCGTGATTCTGGCATGTATATTGAGCCAATGATCCCGGGTTCAAATCCTGGCATTGCTGAAAAATTGATCATTGGTGAAATGTGGGCTATTCCTTTCACGGTGATGAATTAGCGGTCTGAGGGTTGGATGTTGTGCCTGTTATAAATTTAAGTTATTTTATAAGTCGTATGATTATATAATCAGTTTGTTCAAAAAGAACACGTTAAATACCACTGATGAACTAAATTAAATATTAATGAAACAAATAGCCGAAACTATTGTTAATGCATTTTAGTGAGGATTACACCTTTTAGATATCATATTCTGAAAATTGAAAAAATGACACCTGGACACGGGAATCGAACCCGTTGAACTTGAAGTTGAACTTGTGTACTGTGTTTTGGGATAGGAAGGGGGTGTTGCTTGTGGATATTTTTGCCTCGTGGTGACACAATAAATTCTGAGACCTATTGTGAGACCTTAACTAAACTGCGCCGTGCAATCCAAAACGAAAGGCGTGGCATGTTGAGTGAGGGGATTGTTTTGCTTCATGACAATGCCCGTCCACATGTGACTAATCGAACCCAAGATCTCATCACATCATTTGGCTGGACACAACTTGACCACTCTCCGTACACTGCCGATCTAGCACCTAGTGACTACCACTTGTTTCTGCATTTAAAAAAAAGCATCTTGGTGGTCAGCACCACGACGGTGATTATGACCTAAAGACGGCCGTGTTGCAGTGGTTATCAAATCAGGCGGCAGATTTATATGAGGATGGAATTCAAAAGCTGGTTGTACGATACGACAAGTGCCTTAATATTGGTGGAAATTATGTTGAAAAGAAGATTAAAGTACAGGCTTTCATTTAAAATAAAATTGATAAAAAAAAAGCACAATTGTGTGTTTTTAATTTCAAAACGGTACTTTCTTTTTAAAAAAACGCCTCGTATACGCTACCTTCAGCAATAATAGTTTTTATACATATGTCGTGACCTACCCCCCCCCCCTCCCGTGGGCTCAATTTGTGAAGATAGCTTGCGATAGGGGTTAGGTTGTAGGCAAGGAAAATGTGTGGGTTCAAAATAATATATAGGTTTACGAATTTTAATTTAATAGAAGTAATTAAAAGTTAATACAAAATGTGAGTTTGGATTAAAGACAAAGAAGCCCGCGCTCGTGGAAGAACTGGTTTAACTCGTGGAAACTTAGAGACCGATTGAATTGACTGACACTGCGCGTGGCCCGTACAGAACTCGATATCGAGACTCTGGGCTCAACGGAGAACCTCTAAGTATAAGTGCGACTGATGACCCGAAGATTTAGTCTGATACGGTCCGGCGTCAGGCAGCGTAACTGCTTGCTATAACAATGTAATTGTGACAGCCCCGATGCCAAAAGATAAAAGTCTTTTACAACCCACAATGGCCCCTTTCCTGGCCAACTAGTTCAATTATTGTTATGAATTGTTAGCGTTCTCTTTTAACCTTTCTAGATCGTTACTTCAAAAATATTAAGCCAGCACTTTTCAGACGGTCATATAAATTAAAACAAACATTCAAACATTGCTACTTGGTTATGACACATAGATTAAAAGAGGGCTGAGAACCCTTAATTCAACTCTTTCTAAGTCTTCTGGTATTGATAATGTCAATCAACTGCTACTGACGTTCGAACACGTGAAAGCGGATGTAGTAACTTTTCTAGCTGTGCTATGAAAATTGTAATGTCACGATATCGACGATTATACTTACTCTGTGTAATGTAATTTTATTTATAACGGACTTGGCCATTTCTGTCATGCTTGAGGGCACGAGATATAATGTCGGGTCAATCGAATTTGGAATTTGTTCGGCCGTTCGAATAAAAACAACATTGTACTTATTGTAGATGTTTGTTAGCACCGCGTATTACCATCCGTTCGGGATATTATACGCTTATGTACTAATTACACTAATGTTTTTTTAATATGAGGGGGTTATATTTAGAGGAAGTGTAGCCGCACTTGCTTGGAAGAGGAGTGAATATACATTTTGTAAAAACCACCCCTCAGTACACCCGACCGAGATTTAACCCCCGACCTCCCCATCTTCGGCAGTCCAATCTACTGGGAGAATGACGCTTTAGACCATGCGGCCACTGAAGTGGGTCAGAAGAACTCGGTAGCAATGCTAATCATATTATTTCTCTTACACCTCCATTATACGTTATAGTGAAATTTGTCAGTCAAAAAAAAAACTTTGGAAAGTAATTTAATCATAGTGCTAAGAAAATTATCTCGCGTGTCAATTTGGTTTGCGAAAATAATCGTCAGCATATTTCTGACAAGTTGACAAGTTTAAATTTTGAGTTTAAAGCCTTTTTAAAAAAAAAATTCAACCCCGATTTACGCGAAAATTTGTGCTTCTGAGATTAAAGCAAAGTGTAATAAACTTAGATCCAAACTTACTCTATCAAATAAAGTTATGTTTATATAAGGTCACAACAGAAAAAGGTGAGATAATGTGGGATTATTTTATAAGGCATTATGTAAGTTAACACACATTTTTTAACAATTTAAACTCAAAATTTAAACTTTTTAACTGGTCAGAACGTTCCCCTACATTTTGATGAGAACAATATTCAAAAATATAAAACTATTTCTTAAATAATACGGGATTTCTAAACGTATGCAACGCTTCTCAATGTTCTATTGTACAGCCCTCTTAATTAATGGCTTAATTTTAAGCATGTAATTGAGTAGGGGCGTAGTAACTAGACATTTAAATATATATGAAATGTATCTGCATTTGTGTGAAGTGAAAGTGGGAAATCAGTTAAGAATTTTTTTTAAACAAGTTGGCATCTGAGCTCTAATCCCTAAATCACAGGAAAACCAGACTAAATTAGACTGACGACGCCTTCTATCAAGTGCCTAACGTTGCAGGATTAGATCCTTAAAGCGGCCTCCGGATTTTGTTTCCGCGTCTCGTTTGTGACTCAGTGGCAAAAAAAAGGCTGGCTCTTGAGGGTAAAGATCTTGGTTCGATTGCAGGTGAGAAATTAGGGGAATATATACCATCTGTATTTTATTTATTTTTTACATCCAAGACACACAAAGTGAAAAACTGCCTGAAAGGTCGAGTTCAAATGTCGAGTTCGGTGTCTTAGGTTGAATTATTTCACATGTTTTATCTTGCTTAAGGAAGCAAATTAAATGTGGCTGATAAATTGAACTTTACCAACAAAAACCAAATATTTGCAAGTCATTACGAGAAATTAATTAACGCTATGCAACAACGAGAATTTGAGGATTTTTTTTACTGCGAGTAGTAATGTTTCAAATGTGGTAATTGTTCTGGGTCTAACTCATTAAATAACGATGATTTACACTAAAGAGGTGTTTCAATTTAAATATTGATGAGCAAAGCCTGGACGTTAATGACTTTAAAAAATATATCAAAAAATTAATCCAAGCTCACAAAAAATGAAATTAGAAGTTAAGACTTAGAAATATTGTTCAAAAAATACATAAAAAGAGTTGATTAATAAATTGGTTAAGATAGTTAATGTAATCGAAATTGTAAATATAAATGTATGATTACGTTTAATTATGGTACAAACATATTGTCAAATTATGAACATTTAACATAAAATGAATCATTACTCATCAATTTAGTTATATATGTGGTGTTTATATGTCTAAAATATATGAAAACACGTTAAAAGTATGTTGTAAAACTTGATAACAAAGTATTTTAGGCAAAACAATGGTATAATCTCAAGTCGTTGTGTGACAATTCTCAATGACTTCGTTATAACCTTTTTTGCAGATGTTAACCTATTAACTTAAATTTCATAATTTTATTTTTCAACTTACTTGAACTTAAACATTGTTTTGCCCAACATACTTTGTTGTCTGTAAGTTTTACAACAGACTTTTAACGTGTTTTCATGTATTTTAGACATATAAACACCTCATATATAGCTAAATTGATGATGAATTATTCATTTTATGTTTAATTTTCATAATTTTACAATATGTTTGTACCATATTTAAAACTAATTATACATTTCGATTTACAATTTCAATTGATTACATCAACTATCATAACTAAGTTATTCGTAGGTGACCTGGTGGTCTAGGGGTAAGGTGTCAGACTTCTGTGCTGGCGGCCGGGGTTCAATCCTCGGTTCCGACATTGATTTATCTGATTACCAAACCCTTCCTTCACCTCTGACAAGACATCTTGTGAATGTGGGTAATGCCAGGTCTCCACCGTGGTTCGGATTCCACGTTAAACTGTAGGTCCTCCATTTTATCTCACAATCACCCTACCATTACACATTAGCGTAAGTGCGTATAACCCGAACGGGTAGTAAGATGCGGTGCTAATAATAATAATAATAACTAATTTATTAACCAACTGTTTTTATATATTTTCTGAACAATATTTCTAAGGCTTAACTTTTAATTTATATTCACTCCTTACTTTTAACTTGTTTAGAATGTTTGCTAAAATGTCACACAAAATGACCAAAAACTATTAACCAGAGTTTATAATGAATGCACACGACTAAAAAAGCACGCGCTTTTCAAAATTGGAAAATAAAAAATTAAATACACACACATACGTACATACAAACATACATACATACATACATACATACATACATACATACATACATACATACATACATACATACATACATACATACATAAATCACACCGTTCCCTTACTGGATAGGCAAGAAACTGTGCATATATATATTTAAAAAAACTTATTTAATCCATCCTCACTAACTTTCTCCACACTTCCCTAGCTTTGCCATACTCCCTTCACTTCAACAACATCCATACAGTGACTCCTAAATATTCTTTTATTCTTAAAACTATTAATGTTTCTCTGTTTAACACATTCGTCTACAACATTTAACCCCGTGTTATATTCCATTCACGGTAGGAATTGACTTCTGGAAGGCCTTTTTCCCTACCATAAATCTACTATATAGTAGGATATTGGTAGGAAAAAAAGACCTTTCAGAGAGTAATTCCTACCGTGAATGGAATATACATGGCCCTCCCCTTCTTATTGTATCCACACATTCACATCATTTGTTTACTTTATCGCTCAATCCACACTTAATGAAAAGCGTTTAGCATATAATTTCTCTCATTCTGAAAAAATATAATAGTGATTTACAAATATTTGCCTCAGAAGCAACGAAATAATTTCCAACTTTGTGGTGTATCACCAGGAATGTGTATTTTACAACCATAGAATCAAAGGCTATCTTATTATTCAGACAACTGTGTGTTGAAAAAAATGAACGCATGCGTTATTAGAAAAAATTGGCACTAGCTTCGCCAGCAGACAGCAGTCACTCAGTCGGCATGGGTTTTGTTATTTTTTGTAGCCCTTATATTAAGTTGATTTGATTATACTGAATATGTCTTCGGCCCACGGAGAAAAGAGGTAATCAGATTTGGACCTTGGGATGGGAAAAAAAATGTTAGCTCACCCTGTTTTAATAAATAAGGATAATAAGTATAGCCTAGAATAAATAAACACGCACTAGGGAAGAGAGATAAGGGTAAACCACACTTTTAAATATATATTTTTTTTTAAAAACACCCTTTCAAAAAAACTGCTGGAATTTCAATCTCAGCCTTCCCATAAAGACTGGTCAAGTGTGAGAAATAGACTGGCAAAATTCCAAATGAATTGTGCGAAAAGATTAATTTTCATCTTAATTTTATGTAACTTTCTGATGATTTAATATTTTGAGCTAATACATCATCTTTAGGAATACCCTGTTGCGATGATAGTTCTTGAAAAGGTTAAAAACACAGAACATCAGAATTGTTAAAGTAATCAGTTGTTATTTCCCCAGCGATTATTCCTTGATGATGCAACTTGGGGCGGAATTGCCTCAACGAGGAAGTCACTGCAAATTCAGTGTAGACCATGACCAATTACCCCTGTAATCATGTATCTGATAATATTAGTTTTATTAGTTATAGAAGCTTTAAAAAAAGATTTTCAAAACCACACACGGAAACGAAAAGTGGAAAAATTAACTGCTTTTGAACTATAAGTTTAAAAAATCCGAACAAACTAAGCAAATTTAGCTATAATTTAATGTTGGTTTTTATCGCTGTGTCTAATACCTGTTCAGGTTATACGCAGGTATAATCACTTTAATGAGGTAGGGATGAGGAAGGAGGCATTTTTGAGGTGATACACCCGCATTTGCAAGAAAATAGAGTTGGAAAACATTCAGGTAAAATCACCCAGCCTGGATTTGAACCCCGATCTACCCGTCATCAGCAGGTCAGTCTAACACAATAGTGACGCCTTAGACCAATCGGTCACTGAAGTGGGTTACGGTAGTTTAGTTCTCATCAAAAAATAGGATATTTAAAAAATATATTTATTCAAGAAATTGGCATACAATGTCACTTTTCAAAAGGCCTAATTAATTCTATGTATATTTATTTATCAGGGTTTTGTTTAAAAATTAATGACTTACGGTGTGGTGGCGCAGACGCCCCGGGAAGAGGCCACTTAACAAGAAGACTCATGCCGGGATCACGATCAACTTAACGTTAACTTAACGTAACTTAATGTAACGTTCACTTAAAGTTTAACTTAACTTATGTGTGATCACGATTCACTTAACTTAACGTAACAACTCGAACCAAACATATGCATTCTCGAGCATGATCTGTGGTTTTGTACTATTTGTAAAGTGATGATTTGTGAATGTTTACAGTTTTCAATAAATATAATAAATATCTGTTATTAAACTCTTTTGATAAATTTAGTTCCCTATTTTAGTTTAATTATTTTGTTTCAATGTCTGATCACTAGAACTTACGCTAAAGAGTAAACATTGGTCATAATACCAACAAATGAATTACTAAATAGCCCTGTTGACGTCACTCGCATAATGATTGGCTGGCTAGATCACGTGATACCCTTCAAATAACGTAAAGTAAAGTAAAAGACCTCCCAAGACATCTCTTACGTTAAGTTAACTGCAAGTCAACGTTAAGTTAAGTGCATCGTGATCGCTTCCATTTAAACACACGAGGAGGTCCTCTACGTTAAGTTACGTTAAGTTGATCGTGATCCCGGCATCAACAGCGATTGAAAACCAAGTTGAAAACATGATAACTTTAGTTTCCTCGACTTGGCGTGAAGTCAATCAAGACATTGAAGAGTAGATTTAATTGGCAGATTTAAGGAGATGGATGTTGGAGGAAGAATTAAAAGCTGATCTTGCTTATCATGAAATTTTAGAAGAAGTGAACGGGAAAAATAGACCAGAGGCAGACAGACCATTCAATTCAAGAGGCGGTGGGAGTTACTCAATGTTTCTTGCGATGAAACAGTGACAGCTGTGAACATATTACTGCAATGGGCTGAGGAAAGAGGGTCAGACTGAGAAAAGTTTATTGCTGAAAAAAATGCAACAGAAAGCAGTGACATACATATTCAAGGGAAAGAAACAAACATATTTGAAATACTTCTTTAAATTTTAAAAGGTAGCCCAACGACATTACTGTATTAGGTAACTTTTTTTCTACTAACTATTTTAAGTACAGTACGTACTGTACTGACTTATTTTCAACTAGTTATTTCTTGAGTGGCCTATGGTAATTTTAAAGTCGTTATGAAAACGTTTCAGTTTAAATGACTTTAGGCATTTTGTTTGACCACTATGCATTTTCCAAATTAAATCTTATGAATTAAACAGTTATAATGTACGCTGATATTTTAATTTCATATAAGTAATTGACATTAGCTTATTAAACAGCCCTTAATTATGTGTATTTTAATATGACAGACCCATGGTCCCATAAACTTCTGATTAACGCGAATCTACTATATTAATTTTGGCTGCAAACAGATACATCTGTATTTTTCTAAAAGGCCATTCCTGTGGTAACTGAACCATTCACATAGTTTTTTTTTCCTTTCCATCGTATACTACCTGTTCCGTTTATAGGCTTATATGGTAATTACTCTGCTGGTGTAGTGATGAAGAAGGAAGCATTTTAGAGGTAGTCTACCCTCATTTATATGGAAGAAGAGGACACCATTTATCAAAAAATTTAAACCATCCTCAGAGGACCTGACTGTGATTCGAACCCCCAATCCCCACGTCTTCAACAGGTCTGTCTAACACAAGAGTGATGTCTTAGACAATCCGGCCACTGAAATGTGTTATACACATAGTTATTTCACAAGATTACAAAATGTTTAATTGATACTTTATGTTAATTGGAGATATTCGTCGATCACGTGATGAGTCCGAGGTAAACTTTGAACATCGGCCCCTGCTACGATGTAGGACGAGGGGATTGGAGGGGAGGGGATAACCCCACCTTCACCCATCAGACACCGCCTAGACGCTGTTTCGGAAATCTCGCTGGAGGATGGACTTGTCATTCATTGAGGGGTGTGTTCAACTATTGGCGCCGGTGACCTTGGTCGGAGGGGGGAGGGGGAAATTGAACCGACACAACTTTATCAAGCTTAATAACGCGATTATAGGGTAATATTTGCGGTCCAGATGACCCCAGGTTCGATTGTGAGGAGGGTATAAACTAATAATTACTAGTTTTGTGAATAGTAAACCTCTCTCCCTTCATGTTCTTATCGTTATTGCAGTATTAATATTTCTCTTTGGATTTCAAGTTGAAACATCTCCTATAATTTCTATTTGTATTTCAAGTTAAAACATCTCCTATAATTTCTCTTTGTATTTCAAGTTAAAATATCTCCTTGGATTCGAATTTGATATTTCTCTTTCGTGATCAAGTTAGACGAGAAACAAATGAATACTATAGTCAATAGTAGCTTATATTCATAAAGAATAGCCGTTGTTCACGTGGTTTAAGATGTGAGTCTCGCAGTAAATGTAGAAGTTTTAGAAAAATAAGACGTAAGTCCTACTCGATCAAATGCTTACAATTTTAAATCAAAATCAGTTGAGATGAGTTATAAAACGAAATAAAAACTTTGGAGTGGCCGTTACATTGGAACTGATAACCAGATTGAAAGGGGGGGAAAACGTACTGAACATACCTTTGTTCGGCCTTGTGCGCTGACCTTCACTTAGTCAGGTTGGGTTTCAACCGCGACTGGCCCCACTATACCAAAAAATATGAGAGAGGACCTAAAAATGTATCTTAAGATTCTTCTGAAGAGAGCGAAAGCACCTTAATACGAGCTAATGAATCAGGCAATATGATCGACTCCGTGGTGTAGTGTTCAGTGCATCTGGGGTCCTGGGATTGATTCCCGGCTGGTAGCACAGGTATTTTTCCCTAAAAGGGAACTATACCAACGGCCACCAGGGTCTGGTTAGTCAGGCCTTCATTAGTATAAGAGTTTTTGCTGTTTACACATCATCATATTCACTATCACCATCACTCCATCACACTAGGACATGAAAAGAGCCTCCACGGAATGAATGTCCTACTAGTAGGCCTAAATTAAGATGTCCCCTGGGCAGCTGGGCTGGATAATCTTCTCATTGACTGGGCTGGAAGTGATTCAACCCAGACACGCGTAGCTAATTTTTTTGGTATTTATATTCATATTATCCTAGTAAATTATCATTAATTTTTTTTAATCATATAAGTTGCAACCACGGACCTTAAACTACGTATCATGTAACCAATCAGAAATGTATTTTATTTATCTTTAAATGTTACATTATTTAATCCAAACTATACACGACAATTACACCCAATGACTATTGAATAAATGCATCTAAACATAAATACAAAACCTGCTTATAGTATTAAAGGTTATCTTAAATATAGCGGCTTGAATAATGTTATAATTCAGAGGTCAGCAAACATTTTTGGGACCCGATCGACTCTTACAGTTATCAAAATATGTCTCACGATCAGCCTTCGTTTCTCCGCTCATCTTTTACTTTTTTTCTATAGATCTTGTATTTATTTCTAAAATTCAATATTTCCTTTAAGGAAAATACGTAAAATAAATAAAATGTACACTGCGTTTATCCTGAAAGGAAGTAGTCTTACCTTGCGGGATTACACTATGGCCCTATCTTATAAGCTTTGCAAAATTGCTGCCAACTTTAGCTCAAAGAGAGAGCAATACCTAATCCTAATTAATATAACCCGCGAGATGTCTGTGAATGAGTTTAGGAATTTTTTTTTTCATCGCGTCTTATTGCCCGTTCGAGTTATACGCTTATGTGTACTAATTACGCTAATGGTTTTAGGGATCAGGAAGGTTATATTTAAAGGAAGTGTACACACATTTGCGTGTAGGGAGAGTGAAAAACAAATTTGAAAAAAACCTCAGTACACCCAACTGAGATTCGAAGCTCAACCTCCCCGTTATCGGCAGTATAGTCTACTGCAAAAGTAGCGCCTTAGACCATGCGGCCACTGAAGCGAGTTTTTGTTAGTATTTTCAGTGTATTTGTAAGTGGGAGGAAAAGTCCTGGATGGCCTTTACAGACAGAACATGGATTGTATGTATGTAGATAATGAGCGTGTGTAATGCTCACTTCTTTGAGTTTATTTTAATATTCGCGGAATGGTTCTTTATACGTTGGAACGACTATAGATTGTAAATTACACTATATGTTAATTAGATTATATATCCTTGAACTTAGAACTCACACAAACATTTGTATCATGTTAATGACTGTGCATGAAATGTGTCGAATTTAGTTTTGATAGTTTAAATTATATTTTAAAATAAGTGTTTAGTTATGTCAAGTAAAAACAAATTATTTTTTTCGGGCTTGATCCTCGTTGAAGACTTCGGGCGTTTCGACTGGAGTTACAGCAACAATTGGACACGGCTTATGCCAGCATTTCACATAGTTCAAGCTGGTTCCCCCTCCTCACCCCCTTGCCACAAAATTATTTTTTTAATCCATTCGTTTGTTCTCATGCCTGAATGTAAAAATTTGTGCTTTTATATGAGGTAGCCCATAAAATATGTTATATGATGGGCCAAATTGAGTTTAAGTTAACCCGTAGCTTATAAAAAAAATACAATGAAAAACAAGTGTTTATAAAGAGAAAACATTTTTTATACAGTATTTACGTCACTGTCATAGATATGTTTTTTTTAAGATGCTAAACGCGTATTTTTTGTTTTGCGTGCGTCAATGTTACATTCTTTTAGATACATTTCGAAGACAGATTTTACAATGTCTTCATAAAACTCGACAAATACTTTAGTTGGGGTGTTTTGCGTCAATCTTACATCTTTTGAGAGAATTTCATTTAAGTTATCTCAAGAACACTATGACGTAATATCTGATAGTGTGTGTAGACATTTAAGTATAAACGTGGGGTTATGTCCTTCATGATGAGGTCTAGGGTTGAATACGTCATTTTGCTTTCTCTCTCTCTCTCTCCCCTCTATCTTCTTTCTATTCTGTTTTTCCTCAGCTAATATTCCTCCGTTTCCATTCCTGACCCTCGTGCACACACACACACACACACACACACACATAATGGGTTGATTTTTATTTTATTTTTAGCACCACGTCTTAGTAATCGTGTGGGTTATACAGTTTGTAGTAATTACGTTAGTGGTTTTAGGGATTAGAAAGGTTATATTTAGAAGAAGTGTACCCATATTTTCGTGAAGAAAGAGTGAAAAAATAGTTTGAAAAATCACCCTCAGCCCATCCGACCGAGATTCGAACCTCTATCTCACCGTCATAGGCAGTCTAGTCCTCTGTGAGATTAGCGCGTTAGATCATGCAGCCACCGAAGCGTGTAGTGGGATATTTGTTTAGAGAGGATGCTCGAATCCTTTGATATTACAGAGATTCGAGTGTTTTCTTGTTTGTTTGTAACGCAATAGACACGACAAACAAAATATCACTTGTCAGTGAAACCAAATCTTAAAAACCTGTTTTAAATTAAATTTATTATATTTTCACTTTAACTAAAATTGTTCATTTTTAAAGATTCGATGACTGAAAGAAAATTTAAGATTCGGATTCGAGAAATATAGGAGTCGATCTATCTCTATTTGGTACATCACAAGACGTGGGACGGAAAAATGTCCCCCCCCCCCTTTTTTTTTTAACATATTTTGAATAAATTTTGCTATGCAAAATAAATAAATCTATACATTTAATAGTACGGATGTAATCGATATCTCTATAAAGTTTTAATATTTTCACTTCTGTCAAATTCCTCCTAGAAGCTAACATCGTAAATATATATTATGAAATAAATTCAAACGAAGTGATTTCAGTGATTTTTATTTATCTTCCACAAATTCACAATTCAACCCGCTCCGGTGTCCGCATGGTCTAACGCGCTACTCTCGCAATAGACTGGACTGCCGATGACGGGGAGATTAAGGCTCTAATCTCGGTAAAGTGTACTGAGGGTGGATTAAAAAAAAAAGCTTTACTCTCTATTTCTCTTCACGTAAATACGAATACACTTCCTCTAAATTTAATCTTCCTAGTCCTTAAAACCATTAGCGTAATTTATATATTAGAGCATAACCCGAAAGGGTAGTAAGATGCGGTGTTAAAATTTTAAAAAATTACAATCTCGTGTCGTATACTTGTCAGCATAACAATCCTGATTCGCAGATGGCTGGGTTATCTGATAGCTCACGATATTAATTGATCGCTCATTTGTAGCGGACGATTTCCTCACGTACATTACAGACTCAGCCTTAAGATATGAACGAATAATTACCCTGAGCAAGGTACTAATCCTGGATAGTTCATTGCGTGCCGAGCCAAAGGGTTCCGGGTTCAATTATCATGTCCAAATGTCACTTTTCAACTTATTTAAACATATCTCTTCACAAACTCGCGTATCGACTTCCACGTTTTAATTAACGTATTAATTTTAATTTATGCGTAGAGCCTGAGCAGGTAGTAATACGCGGTGTTAATAATACGTATTAACTTACATAAACTCCTTTATTTCTATTCTGTATTTAACACAGGCTTACCTCGCATTATTTCGCAATGATGCAGCCTATAATAAAGCGTAATATCGAGATTAGTTTTAATATATTTATTTGAGGTATTTAATGTCCACTTTCTGAACCGACTGATTACACCAGAAAACGGCTTATAAACTAAATTAAATCTAGAACAGACACAACATCCAGCCCCAGGCCGTTAATTCATCACTGTTAAAAGAAAAACCAGCGTTTAACCGATGATAATTTTTTCGACCATAACATGAATAGAACTTAGGACCCTTTGCTTAGTGGACAAACACCAGGTGACGGACGCATCTTGCTGAATGAGACCGGTGAAGCCATTTTACCAATTTTTCTAAAATACAACAAAAAACTTTTTAAAAATATATTATTTTAAAATTAAAAAATGTATTTATTGATTTTGTGAATGTGGGGAAGGTCAGGCCTCTACCGTGGTTCGGATTCCACGTTAAACTGTAGGTCCTCTATTTCATCTCACCATCACCCTAGCATTAGACATTAGCGTAATTGCGTATAACCCGAACGGGTAGTAAGACGCGGTGCTAATAATAATAATAATAATAATAATAATAATAATAATAATTTATATATTATATAATTTCCCCATTACTCTTTAATCTATCCTTAGAGCATGCTATTAGGGTAATGCGAGAGAGTAGGGAAAGGTTGGCATTAAACGGTACAATACAGCTACTAGGGTACGCGGATGATTTAGCTTCGTTGGGTGATTGGAAGGGAGTTGTTGCAAGAAATGCAGAAATTTTATTGGAGGTTCAATAATTTAGATATTACAGCAAACAACATATAATTTTGATAAGGTTAATGAATTCAAATGTTTAGGAACAATTTTAACTAGGGATAACAATATTAGATTAGAAATTAGGGAAAGAATACAGTCGGTAAATGCTTGTTACTACCCGGTCAGTAATTTTTAGCGTCTCACCTGCTGTCAAGAAAGGTAAAACTAAGAATATACAAAGCCATAATGATACCGTTTGTTCTCTATGGGTGAGAAACATGGCCTTTTACCTTAAATGACGAAAATAAATTTAAGGTATTCGAAAACAAGGTGCTTAGGAAGGTATTTGGTCCAAAAACGGATGAAGAAAGTGGGGAGTGGAGGACGCTACATAATGATGAGCTGCATACCTTGTATTAATAATATAATATTAGCACCGCGTCTTACTACCCGTTCAGGTTATACGCTTTAAGTACTAATTACTCTAATGGATTAGGAATTGGTAAGGTTTAATTAGAGGAAGTGAACCCGCATTTGCTTGGAGGGAGAGCGGAAAGCCATTTGGGAAAAACCACCCCCAGTTCACCCAACCGAGATTCGAACCTCGATATCCCCGTCCTCAGCAGTCGAGCTCAACCCAACTAGCGCGTTAGCTAACTACGCCACCGAGGCGGGTCATACCTTGTATTCATCACCAGACATGGTTAAGGTAATAAAATCTCGCATATTACGGTGGGCAGGTCATGCGGTGCGAATGGAAGAATCTAGAACCGTGTTCAAGTTATTGAATATCAAACCCAATGGGAAAAGACCACTGGGAAGACCCAGACGCAGATGGGAGGATAACACTTTGATATACCTCAGAGAGATAGGGTGTAATGAGATGGACTGGATAGAATTAACTCAAGATAGGGATAGATGTACTTTTGTGCGTGCGACAATAAACTTTCGAGTTCCTAATGCCATAGAGTAAGTAAGTATATATTGAACTAATTCCATGATTACAGAAAGCCCGACCTCAATATATTTTCTGGTTAGAACGTGATACTGTGCAGTGGATCCCCGTATCCGCTGATTCGGTATCCGCGGTTTACCACTGCCCAATTTTATTTATTTTTAATTAAAGAGACAAGTTTCAAACCACGCGCCGAGCGAAAACCGGCCAGACCATCAGCATAAACGCGCCTACAATTGGCATTGTGCTATCATATCGCCGTCACCATCATCATAATCATCATCAGTGATAGTCGCAACAAGAAGAATGAAGAATAGTAATCATACTGTAGTGTACAGTACACGTAATTATTACCTTATTTAATGTTGGTAATGTCTTAATGTGAATAATTTATCAATTAAGCCTTACCGTTACATGAATATCATGTTATATCATAGTTTGGTACTATCTGCGGTTTCACGTGACCACGGTAGATCAAAGAACTTATTAACCTGGCGATATGGGGTGGGGGGTACGGGGGGGGGGGCCTAGTGTATTTTATTTCGCATTACTTATTTTACAGCAGCAAATATCGTATAAATTTAATATTTTTCTCATTTTAAAATGATTATTTTACAATTATTACTATTATTATTAACATTATTACTAACTGTTCCAATGGTCTCAATAAAATTATTATTATTATTATTTTTAGTAGAATACAGAAAACCACAACAAGATGCTATGTCTGATTATAATTATATTTCCTAGCTAATATAATAATAAAGACGGGTAATTAAGCTATAAAACTTCGATTAAGCTAATGATATTTGCGCTTTGGCCACAAATATACAGCCGTAAGGATTGTTAGTCAAGTAATTGCTTCCTGGAAATATGTTGTTTTTTACACTTTGATTTGCACTAGACTTTAAAAAACTCGTATATTTTCAACGTTGGCACAGCCTCGATAAAATATACTAAATAAGTATCCTGCGCCTTTTATTAACAGTTATGGACGTCCAAATACGGAAATTCCTTTTGTTCAGGTATTTATTTGAAGGGTCTTTTGTAAACTACAAACACACTTTATGAAACCAAAATCGTTGGCGTTTTACTATATTATTATTAGTGCTATTTTATATTTTTATTTTACTTTTTACCCGCCTTGGTGGCGTAGTTTGCTAACGCGCTTGTCGTGTTGAGCTCTACTGCTGAGGACGGGGAGATCGAGGTTCGAATTTCAGTCGGGTGAACTGGGGGTGGTTTTTCCTAAATAATTTTCCACTCTCCCTCCACGCAAATGCGTGTTCAATTCCTCTGATTAAAACCTTCCCAATTCCTAATCCATTAGTGTAATTAGTACGTAAAGCGTATCACCCGAACGGGTAGTAAGACGCGGTGCTAAATATTATTATTATTTTACTTTTTAAATGTTGTATCACTGTATCTTAATACCTGTTCAGGTTATACGCATATATGATAATTACTCTAAGCGGGTAGGGATGAGGAAGGAAGCATTCTTTAGAAGTAATATACTCGCATTTGTATGGAAGTGGAGTGGAAAACATCTAAATAAATAAAAACATTAGTAGACCCAACCGGGATTCGAACCCCGATCTCCCTGTCTTCAATATGCGAGTCTTAGCACGATAGTAAATCCTTAGACCATTCTGATACTGAAGTGGATGTTATTTTGAAGCTATTGTCCCACGACTTGACGTATGAATAGATTAAAGTAGCTTTAATAACTTTAGTGACCAGTGTATTCTCACTAGACTAACATTTACATGAGCCCACATCGGTGGTTGTATGGTCTAAGGCGTTAACCTAACCTGGCCTAGTTTTTCATGGATGGGTAGGTTGTATTTACGGGGGTAATTTTTCTTAAATAGTTTGCCATTCTCCCTACACGAAAATGCGGATACATTTCCTCTAAAATTAGAACAGAGGTACCGAATAGAAATACCAATAATACTTAGTCATGAATAATCCGATCAGCTGTAAAGATTAAATATATTAAATTATAATTATCTTGGATTTAGATAGCTACAATTTGTTATTTTAGGAATTTATACTTTATACTGATTACATCAGCCACAACTAAAAGAATTTATCTCTGTTGATTAAACTTTAAACCACTTCGGAAATAATTGACACTTAGGAGGTTTTTTGACTGTCAGGAATATTGACCTCGTTGGTAGGGGAGAGGATCGTTAATTATTATTTCTAAACAACAACAAAATGAATAAGAAGTAAAAACAGGGTTATTTTTTTTAGTTTCACACTTTATTATTTAAGTTACTTCTTAAAACATGTTATGGCTTAATGAACAAATTGTTTCTCGAAATATAGTAAGTAAACAATTTTTAGTGGTTATTATTTACTCCAGACCTTATAGCTTTGGGGGAAAGTTTTTTTAAAAAATCCTAGCAAGAAACCGGTTTTTCGAGTTACATTCTTCTGTATTTACTTCGTACAACTTGTTTCTCAAAATACACGAGCTAAATAATTGTTTAGTTGTTTTTATATATCGTACGTTTGATAAACATGACATAATAACTATTTAGTTGTTGTTTTTTAATCCCTTTTTTTCCACTTTAGGTGTTTTTTTTTAACAAGTTTAATATTTTGTCATTAACTTTCACTACCCATTTGGGTTGTATGTTTACGTACTCATTTACTCAAGGAATGAGGAAGGTTGGATTTAGAGCATGTGTACCCGTATTTACGTGGTGGGGGATTAGAAAATCATTTAGAGAAAACCACCTGAACTGTATTCAAACCCCGAACTCTACGTCATCGGCAGTCTAGTCTATTGCCAGAGTAACGCCTTATATCGGAGTCCAACGAAGTGGTTTTTTTTCTGAAGTTAACATATATTTCAATAGAAGGGCTACCCGCTTCGGTGGTCGTATGGTCTAACGCGCAACTCTCGTAGTAGACTAGACTGCCGATGACGGGAAGATCGAGGTTCGCATCTAGATCGGGTGTACTGAGGGTGGTTTTTCCTAAACCGTTTTCCACCATCCCTCCACGCAATTGCACGTACGCTTCCTCTAAATATAACCTTCATAATCCCTAAAACTATGAGACTAATTAGTGTATTAATTGCGTATAACTTGAACGGTTAGTAAGACGCAGTGCTTAGGCCAAAAATAATAGAAGGGCTAACAGACAAAAACACTATTTGGCGTCCGAAAGCACCTGACATTTTTTAAACATGAGCGTTTGAGCCACTTCACATCTAGATATCAATATTTAAACTGTCGACTATATCCGTAGTTCTTGCCCGCCGAACTGGTTATTTTATATTTTCCTCTGAACTCAAACTCAATGGTAGTATCGTGATGGATAACATCAAACTTATTGATATGATTGTCCCTGGTTCAATAACAACTGACATCATTATTTATTATCTACATAAAGCTACGTACCAACGTACAGTCATCCCAATAAGGGGGGTGTGCTAGTCACTTTTTAAATTAACACTTTAGACCGTTTGAGCACCGATGCGAGTTTAAATATATTTACAATTAAAATATGGGTTCGAAGCTAAAAAGCTAAAAAGTGATTTGGTGGTATTCATTGCCAATTATTTTAAGAAAATCTTGCTTATCTCCCAAATAACACGTGCAAGTCTTTATTCCGTCAATAATTTGTTAAAATTCTGTCTTTTTTTTCATTTGTCACTGTGGCCATGACATAAATTTCGTCTTCAAGAGACCTATTTAAATCTGAAGGAATAAAACAAAATTTAACAATAGTTCAAACAACAGTGGAAAGTTTTTTAAGGAAAATTATTCGGTACACCCGCGAGCGAGATCCGAACCCCGATACCCCAGTCAGAGACAGACCAGTATACGGAAATCGTGGCGGCGCCTTAGACTCTGGGTCAGCAAACCTTTTAATATTGTGGGCCATATGGATTCGATAAAAAAAAATCGCGGGCCAGTTTGGAAAAAAAAATATAGTGCAAAATTTTCAGCTTTAAATTTCTTATATAATAATAATATGATTATATAAAATCAGTCGACGGGCCGCAGGTTGCTGACCGCTGCCTTAAACCATTCGGCCACCGAAGCAGGTTATCCAAAAAGTTTTGTGAATGGCCTTTCTATAAACGTTTTTGATCCTGTAATAAAAAAAATTGTGAAAGTAAAATAGTTAGGAAAGGGGGACATCTGATAGATTATTTAATTATTAGTAAACTTGTTTTGAACGGAATTGTTAATGTTTTGGGTACAACATTGCGTACTAAGATTTGTCAATGAAATATAGATATCTTTAATTTATGTTGATCTATGAAAACAAATAATAGTAACACTGACATTGGTCTCTAACATTGAATCATATAATGGAGAGTGAGGGGGGGGGGGGGAGATTTCCGGTCCTAGCGATTAGCTAAATTATTGAACTCAAATGAGAGCGCGAATATTAACTTGAAATCAAGTTATCGTTGTATCTGAATAGTTCCAGTTTATTAAATTATCAACCAAACGTTGACGTGAATCCTAGTATAGCAGTCAAGAATCCAGCCTCTGAGCCACGTGGGCCTCGCCGACCAATCATAGCCGTGATTTCTGCCCGCGTAACTTCTGTAAGCCAGAGGTCAATTGTCGCGGTATGCGTCCTGATTATGTTCGACCCGTTGTTTCGTCATCCTCCACTTAACTATTTAATCGGCAGGATTGAAGGGATTGAGCATACTTCTCTAAAGACAACCTAAGTGAAAACATTGTGCGTGAATTAATTCTTAGTTTTTATATTTTCGTCACTTACGTTTATTTATAAATAATATATTCATTGTTGTTTTTAGAAATACATTAAATATACATTATAAGTTGGTGTTTTTTATTGTTAATTTACTAGAAGAAAATATTTATTAATCTTATTAACAAGTAGTAACAAGTGTTGGCAAATTGATATAAGAAATTCTTAAAAAAACTTCAAATCTGCCGGTGAGTTATATACTGTGATGAACATTTTATTTATGTGCCTTGATTTTTAATAAGCCTATATTAATATTTAAATAGCCGTAACATAAATGCACGGTATTAAATTATTATTGAATACACATTACAAACTTATATCAAAGATATCTACAGTAGCCCCATGACTTCTTTGGTGCTGACTGACAGCTAGCAGCTGACTTCTGACAGTCAACATTTAGGCGTATACCTAAATTTTTACTGTCAAAAGTGACAGCTGCTAATCATATATGTTTGCAGATCATATGGTTCGGCGTAGGAAAACATAATTTGGTCTGGTAACTTTTCAAAGCATTCAGTCAGCACCAAAGAAGCCATGGGGCTACTGTACTTTATCTTTCAATTGTGATTCAACTATATTTTTAAACCTCTCATTTTACTTAATAAATTGTAAACGGAACCTAATTTTCTTGACAACTCTATACAAATTCTCAACTTTAAAAATAATAACAATAATAATAATTTTCAAAAAAAATATATATATATATATCAAAGGTGAAGTAAAGTAAATCGAAATCAGATTTGTAAATAACACTTAATTATAGCTCCATATGAATATATTGTGAATCTACTAAGAGTTAACTTTTCTCCTCAAACCGTGAGTTAAAACCCCTTCCTTAATATGTTGGAATAAGTTCAGTGAATGTATCATCTTCACAGCAAAAATAGGCCTTACCCACGCTCAATAAAGTTGAATAATTGTTTTTCATATTTTGAGGGTCTTAAGTTTGAATCCCATTGAGGTTTAAATTTAGTCTTGTAGGTGGTAAAATATTGATTTGCTGTCCACAATATGTACTAGTCCTTGGTACTATTCACTCGTAAATTCACAAAAATAACTAGATATAGAACCTTTTTTTATCCTTTAAGGAAATTTTAAAAGTAAAAAATAAAGTTAACTATAAAAAATATACTGAGCTAAAGTTATCAGGTTCGATTCTAGGTGAGGCTGGAAGATTTATCGTTGAGGAAATTGCCTTTAATAGTGATAAATAAACAGCCAGGGGAGTGGAAGTTGTGTATGTTCTAGAATTAAGCTAGGTTGTAAGTCAGTTTGCCTATATAATAATTTGGTTCAGATAATTTACTTTAAATACCCCTAACATGTTTATATTCTAAATAGTTTAATTTTACTGTTTTGTTAATATATTCGTGTTTTTAATGATGGTGTTTAATCTTGCTGTTAAACTAATATGTTCATGTTTTTAACGATAATGTTTATTATTCATTAGGTAACGTGTAATTACACTGAATACTATATATTACCTTTATTACGTGATAAGTCTTACGTAATACACATTCGGAAACAAATATGCGATTACATAACACGACCGCGAAATAAACAAAAAAAAAATCCACGTGGCCATTGATTGGTTTCCGCCAGACGTGATACCCCCTCCTATTTACCTCCCCCCACTCCTCTAACCTGGTTTGAACAGGTTACCGACCGGACCGGCAGATATGCAGTTTTCGTCGCTTTGCGTTGATTAGATCACACTCTTAACCCCCCACCCCTCCCCCACCCAAACCATCCAGCTAACCAACCATCTCATTGAAGGGCTTCTTTCGTTCAGAGTGACTTTAGTTGGACTGCCCAGTGCCTCCACGATCATTGTCGCTGCAAGCAACGTACCAACGTACTTTAACTGATTGGATATTATATTCTACAAGGACGTTTAAACCGCCTCATTAACGTGCACTCACTAGGTTTTATTCTTTAGAGTAAAACCTTACAAGCCACATTTTTGTATTTATCTTTTGTTAAAGATTAAATGTTCGAAATTTAAATTTAATGGACACTTCTAGTGTTCATGAACCTAATTCGATGGTTTTTATGGTTAAAATTTTAGTGTTTGAAATGTTTGAATTGTAAATTTTGTTCAATAAGTTTGGAAACATTTTACTAATTCGAATATAGGCATAAATATTGTAGTGATTCATATTTACCAAATTTAATGCATAAGTTTTAGAGGGACTCTCTAAATGATTGATTCAGTATTTTGTTAATTAAAAACTTTTATTTTCAATACGAAGATCTATCAATCTTTAATTAGTTTTTCATTATTTATGTGAAATATAAAGTTTACTTGTAAATTCGAAGAGTATTTTTTTTAATTCCCACGGTTCTCACACAAATTTTAAGAATGTCAATTTAGAAATAATAACTGATCACTAACTCAAAAGATTAACTTTAAAAATGTCACGCATATAACTGTCGAATTTAGAGAGAGAAAAATCACTTTTATTTGTTTGTTTTACAATGTTATTTGAATTTAAATTACAGTATAATACTTGCTACGGGTTCTTATAAATATATTAAATAATTACTTAAATAATCACCTAATAATTAAACATTTCCCAGGAACTTGTTAGATCAATAAACCCTTACCTTACAGCTTGATAAGACACAAAAGAAATCTCGCACATGACTTACTTACTTACTTAAATACTCCTAACACTAACAATTGAATAAATAAAGTAGACACCTGTTTAAGGATGCAATTTGTTTGTTTGCAGACGCCGATAAAGATGATTGAAGCGTTGAAACAAGTGGATGAACCTGCTGTGGCAATAACCACAACCGCAGCCACGGAAGTTGGAAGAAAGGTAAATATTTCAACCACGCAGAGCTGCTATTAATTTTTATTTAGCACCGCGTCTTACTACCCGTTCAGAGTATACGCTTAAGTACTAATTACGCTAATGGATTGGGAATTGGGGATGTTGAATTTAGAGGAAGTGAACCCAAATTTGCGTGGAGGGAGAGTGAAAAATCATTTAGGAACACACACACCCCCCCGCCCAGTTTACCCGACCGAGATTCGAACCTCGATCTCCCCGTCCTCGGCAGTTGAGCTCAACACGATTAGCACGTTAACTAACTACGCCACCGAGGCGGGTTGCTATTGATTAAATATACCCTTTTTCCAGACAATTGATTTTAAAGCTTCCTCCCCACAATAGAAGAGTAATGACTCTAAAAAAATATATATACATCAATAAGCTCCCCCAATAATACTTTTAATAATATCATGCAAACAATATTTAAAACAAAATATTTTAGACAAAAATATTGAAAAACCAATTTGCAGTTTGGTTTTATTTCCTCTGAAAATTTGACACCCCCAATCTGGGTCACCTACGATAATTTCCAGGGGTTTCCTACACTTAAATTATACCCCCTCCCCCTATTAATTTACTCCCCCTACACACACTCCTTAACTTTTAACTATTACATTACTAAAACTTTACATAGCTAAATCAAGCAAAACCGTGGTTACCAGATTATTTTTTTATTTGTTCACAATTATGTTTCAATTACGTTAGCATAAATGAAGTATAATTTACTTAATTTAAATGTTTGTCAAATCCTGAGGGAAAAAATATATATATAGTTTGAAAAACCAAAATCAAGGAGCCCAATTTACTTGCCATATTTTGCCCATATTTGATGGTGGTAAAATCTATTCTTCTACCTTTATGAATTAATTACGTCAAGTGGCTGTAGTTTATTGACAGCAAATCAGATTTTATATTATGTCCCGAGAGCAGGTCGATCAAACTACACGCCTAGTGTGGGTACAGTATCCCCATGGCTTCTTTGATGCTGACTGACAGCTTTGAAAAGTTACCAGACCAAATTATGAATCCCTACGCCGAACCATATAATCTGCAAAAACATGTGTTTAGCAGCTGTAAATTCTGACAGTCAAGATTAAGGTATATACATAAATGTTGACTGTCAGAAGTCAGCTGTGAACTGTCAGTCAGCACCAAAGAAACCACGGGTCTATTGTAGTTTAGTTAGCGACTGCTGTCGTAAGAGGTAAAGTTCTCCTAGAGGCCATACAGGCCCGTTAGCCTGGGCGTATCACAGCTTGCCTAGCTATTATCGTTTGTTCTTATGTGCAACGCATCGTGATGTTTGTTCATGTTGACACAAGGATGTTAAAAAAGTATCTATAATTTACTAATATCTATATTTTTCTTTTGATACTGGTAATTTTTCCCTCAATTTTTTTTCTCAATACTTTTACTGATATTAGTACTCACATTCCGGTATAGAAAGAAACAATTTTTTTTGCTATCTTCACTCATGCTGCGGTTAAATGTTTACTAGGGTGGACTGTGGAGGAAGTATAAATGACACTTTTTCCATTCTCATTCATTTTCTACATGACCAGCAAGAAGAAATTCTAGCATTCAATCTCTTTTAGCTTATTATAATTTAAAGCGGTTCTTTCATCTTTGTTTATTAATACATCCTGATACGTGACTTGGCGACGGAATGAGTTGCAACCAGTCTATTACACCTTTATCAATGAGCACAGTCATCACAAAATAACCAAAAGAAGCTTTTTTAGAACGCAATGAACTCAGTCAAATAAAGGGGGTGCCCCAAGCAGACGAAGTAGAAAAGTTTATGTGCGTTGTTGAAAAAGATGAAGCAGATCAAGGCGTCTATTCTTCTATCGTTTGTCAACAGTAATAATCGGTGACCTGGCGGTCTAGGGGTAAGGTGTCAGACTTCTGTGCTGGCGGCCGGGGTTCAATCCTCGGTCCCGGCACAGATTTATCTGATTACCAAACCCTTCCTTCACCTCTGACAAGACATCTTGTGAATGTGGGGAATGCCAGGCCTCCACCGTGGTTCGGATCCCACGTTAAACTGTAGGTCCTCCATTTCATCTCACAATCACCCTACCATTACACNATCTCACAATCAACCTACCATTACACATTAGCGTAAGTGCGTATAACCCGAACGGGTAGTAAGACGCGGTGCTAATAATAATAATAGTAATAATCTATCTTGATAGAGTATATAAACGACGAGTGTGGCTAAAAAACGGCACCTCGCAGAAGTTAATTATGGAGGTTGTTTTTAAAAAAAGTTGGATAGGGGAAAAGCATCTTGTAAAATTTGTTTTAGATTATTAAAAATCATGATAATGTTCAGTGTTTAAATAAATATGAAAATATAATTATGATGCAAAAGTTGAAATTATTATTACTAGATAAGAAAAAATATTTTCACAGATTAAAATTTCGATACCGATACTTACTGTTATCGATACTTTTCTTTCGATACTAATACGGTATCGATATTTTTCTTCCGATAATTTTAATGAGTACAGTATCGATACTTTTGTTTCGATGCCATATCCCTAGGTTAACCACAATTTACAATATCAGTGGTAGCTACAGTAGAATAGTCTACCTGGGTGGTCTTGCGGTAAAGTGATCGCCCCAAATCCGATGATCGTGGGTTCAAACCCAAACGGGAACGGCGGATTTTGCTTGAGCGATAAAAATCAAATTCTCGTGTACTAATACAATCAGTTGGTTTAGAAAGTGCACGTCAAATAAATCAGTTAAATTAAATATAGTGGAATTCTGATGAAAGGATTTCTATAAAATTTAAAAAAAATATTATGAGGTCAACTTCAATAACATTTTACATTCCACACATTATTTAATATTATTCCATTTTATCTATCAAAAGTGACAGATTCAGATCACATGATTTATGTATACACGCACACACATATATACATAGTCAAAATATTTAAAATTGAATTTGGAAAAATGTTGTTAAGGGCTTGATACCATTGACAAACTTTTTTTTTTCATATATGTTACATAATAAAAAAAAATCAATCTGTTTGAGTAAATTAATAAGTTTAATTCAATTTAATATTTTTCTGTTACTATTATTTTTTCAACCACACCAGAATTTAATTTTTTTAGCGCCGCATCTTACTAACCGTTTGGGTAATACGCTTATATACTAATTATTTTAATGGTTTTTAGGGATTATGAAGGTTATATTTAGAGGAAGTATACACGCATTTGCGTGGAGAGAAAGTGGAAAATCATTTCGGAAAAACCACCCTTAGTACACCCGACCGAAATTTGAACTTCGATCTTCCCGCTATCGGCATTTTAGAATACTGAGAGAGTGGCGTGTTAGATAGACCACGTGACCACCGAAACGAATTATATTTATTTACTTTTGCCCATTGCTTAAAATCGGGATTTCAAGTCAAGATCTTCGTATTTGTATTTGGGTTATATTTTTGAGATTTTTATGAATCTTGAATTTTCTGAATAACATGGGATTCAAGTAATTCTAGGATTCGAGTACCCAACTGTAATTAGAATTTTTCTGTATAGTCGAAACATCTTTCTCTTTTTTTTACTATAAAAATACTTGAATAAATGTTTGTTATTGTATTACCACGCTGAAATGACCCTCTTCAACAACAATGATGTTATTATTTCCAGACGAGCCTTCTGTCTCTAGCCGGGGATGCCCTGTGCATGGCGGTGACCGCCCTGCGCCTGTCGGAAGCCCCCTCCCCTCCTCCTGTCACCGAGTCCACCGACAAGATAGTGACCTTGGACCAGGTGGCGTGGCACGATAACAGCACAGACTGCTGGGTGGTGCTTTATGACCGTGTCTACGACATCACGACCTTCCTCTATCAGGTAACTTTGGGGTTTGTCTTCTATGTAACTTTACTTTCAAGACTGTTGGGAGTGGGGGAGCTTATAAACAATGGAACCACCCATCATCACTTTTGGTCAATCGGTAGCACACCATGCCTTCTGCCCTATGATGATAGTAATAATACAGTAAACCATGGCTTCTTTGGTGCTGACTGACAGCTCACAGCTGACAGCTAAAAGCTTTGAAAAGTTACCAGACAAAATAATGTATCTCTACGCCGAACCATATGATCTGCAAAAACATTTGTTTAGCAGTTGTCACTTCTGACAGTCGAAATTTAGGTATGTATACACCTAAATGTTGACTGTCAGAAGTCAGCTGTGAACTGTCAGTCGGCACCAAAGAAGCCACGGGGCTACTGTACTTAGCACGTCATACTACCCGTTCGGTCTATACTCTTGAGTACAATTACTCTAATGGGTTAGGAATTTTGAAGGTTGAATATAGGGGGAGTGAACCCGCACTTGCGTGGAGGGAAAGTGGAAAACTATTTAGGAAAAACCAGCCCCCCAGATCACCCGAGCGAGATTCGAACCTCGATCTCCCCGTCCTCGGCAGGGTAGCTCAACACGAAACTAGCGCGTTAGCAAACTACGCGATCAAGGCGGGTTTCTTTTCTAAGGATCCCGGTCTCGATTCTCGATCGGGTTGTGATGTATCATGGCGACATAGGAAGACTATTTTGGAATAAACCACCCTCCGTAGACCCGATTGAGATTCAAACCACGATCTCCTTGTCACCGGCAGTCTAGTCTAGCACGACAGTGACACCTTAGACCATGCGGCCATCGAAACAGGCTCTTGATTACAGCTGCATCATTGCTGGGGGGGGGG
>CABFVX010001993.1:45403-64863 GCA_902151425.1 Timema shepardi
TGGGGGGGGGGGGGGGGGACAATGTTTCAAATATTTCAAATGTTATAGCGTACAACCCGAACGGGTAGTAAGACGCGGTGTTAATAATAATAATTCAGATATTTTAACATGGAGAAAGGCGCAGTTCAGGCCTTGCTAGATTGTTTAATAATTAAATATAGGAGGTCTGGAAGCTTTTATTGGAGGCTTTCATACCTGCACCGGTGGCCGAATGGTCTAAGGCGTAAAATCGCATTGTAATTAATAAACTTTTATGGGAAGGTCGCGATTTTAAGTCCCAGTCTGTTGAGGTGAGAGTGATGTATCACATATGAGTTTCTCTGTGGTTTTAACTTCCTTCCTCCACGCAGATGCAGGTGCATTTTATTTTATATCCGTAAGGATATACCGTGCCTGTCTCCTTCCCCACATATAGAGCTTTTTTTTCTGCCAATGTCGACACTTATCCATGTACAGTAGTTTGTTTTCCGAGACCTGATAGCAGCTTAAATAGAATTTGTACTTGAAAAAATACGAGAGGGCTTGGAATCAACGCTTGTGACCATAATTTTGTTAAAGTATCTTAAAGAGCATGACATTTGCTATTTTGTGAACCTAACAAATCTGATTGACATGTGTCTGTGTTGCCCGTAGCACCCCGGTGGCGAGGAAATACTTCTAGAGTACGCTGGTAGGGACGCCACTTTCGCGTTCCGCGGGATCGGTCACAGCGCCGCCATGTTGAAAGCGCTCGAACCGCACCTGGTGGGGATACTGCCAAAATACGAGAGGATTTACAGCTGCCCCGGAGGGAAACTTGCAGGACTATGAGATACTGTCTTCGCACACACAAAAAAAAACATAATAATAATAACATCGTTATAAAGTTCCTTGCCTTATTTTTTCAAACTTTTCTTGAGTTTGTAATTTTGAGAAAAAAACATTATGAAAACTTCGCCAAAGTTATTTCGTCGAGTGCTTTGTTTCAAAGCTATTCAAGGATGAGCGACTATTCTCTAAAAAAGAACCGCCTAGATTTATTGAAACGTTTGACACGACAAAAAGAAGACAAGAAGACGTGGCTTTGAAATTTTAAGTAGAAATGTTTTAGCCTTCCTTTAATTCAGTGCATTATAGAGTTTTATTTTTTATTTTAAAAAAGGAAGAGGATTTTCTTCTAGTTTAGTGTTAAGGCATTATGGTTACCACATAAAGGTTCAGGAAGTTCTACTAATGCAATCAAACTTGATAGTGGTTAAGAAATATATTCAAAGTTATCAAACTGTTCTCCTAAAATAAGGGTGTGTTTAATCGCCTTGATTAAATTATTTTTATGTATAATGTTAGTTAATTTATAATCAATAGTAAGTAGAATTATATGTATCAGTATTTTTAGATGTAAAGTTAATGTAGACAAATGACAGTTATAACGAGTAATTGACAATACTGATCATTACATTCATAGTTTTCAGCTTCTGTAATATTTTATTAGCGCATTAGTTTCTAAAACAAAGTAGCTAAATCAAGTTGAGATAAAGGTTTATACAACTATAAACTGTTCTCTCTTTTTTTTAACTTTAATTTGAAAATATACTCAAAATAATTATTGGAAAATCAAATAGAAAACTCAAAAATACCTTGCTCGCTAGTGTTATGAATAAAATATACCCTTCATTTACCCTGAACGGTAGTAAACTTATCTTGCATGGTTACACGTTCTGTATTTTTTTTTCGAAGACTATGTTGTTATAAGATATGTCTAGAGATATTCGAACAAATACCATAATATTTATTTACTATTTGTAAAGTTAAGTACTTAATTTACATTTTTTAATAGAAGTTTAATTTTTCAGATCAGTATGTGACAACGTATATGTTTTTTTAAACAAACATATTGCCTTATAGATAAGGACACAGTATTATTGACATTAAAGGATTGTTATAAAACTAATATTATTTTATATTTCGTACTAAATAAACGAGAAATAAGTATGCTTATCAGGGTAAGAATGGTTAAGTCCTACTAACTATTTTGTAAGCAATTTTTATTTGAGGGTTAGATAAAACAAATGCAAAAAACAGGTGTCAAATATTATAATTCACGTGTTTTGAGAAGATATTTTAAAAATATATTTTACGTATTGTTCTATGCACGCCGATTTTTTTTTTGGACCACTTCTGTACCTAGTTTGTTTGTTGTTGCTTTGGTTGTGCCATTTTACAAACCAATAAATATTAAACTACTTTAATAATTTTATTGATTTGTATTCTTTAAATTCGAAGCATAATATGTGTTTATTCTCATTACTAGTGTTGTAGATTCATACAATCATGCATATATAAACTCAAAAACTATCTCAAAAATATGTTACCTAATTAATCCATATGTGAGAAAATTTAAAAAGCTAAACTTTAGTTTTAAATGTCATCCTAATTTCAGAAATAAGCTAGGGCCTGGTTGTACTTAATAATAGTGTATAACTATGAAAATGTTGGATTATTTGAATCATGCAAGAGCATATTTATTGTATTTCTAATTTATAAATAAATATTTAAAAAAATATATTAAAATACACTGCTTGTTATTTCCAGTCTATGTCCATATAGTTTCTAGCTTTCCTCTCACAGTCATAAAATATATTTACCGATTATTTATGTATTGTAAATAATATAAAATACAAAATTTCCTTTTTCCGGTTTGTTTAAATGCTCATACAGTATTCAGATTTAATAAAATGTTGACTAAATACCCTTAAATCCTAGCGAACAAACGTAAGAAATAGACAAGTTGGTCTCTAAATCGCTTGGGGTTCTTAAAAAAGAGTGGCTTAAATTGTATTCTGTCAGAAAACTTAGCTCAGTCTGTCACTTTTATATCCACGCCTCAGAAAAACTCGGAAACCCTAAGACTGGAATTTTGACACGCTCCGTAATGCTGACCATAGCAACCCCCAATATCAAAACCCGTTTTCTTTTCAACGTTTAGACATTATCATTCTTTATTCTTCACAAAATTAGCTGTTAAAAGCTCAATGTCAAAGTTATTATTTAAATAAGGAAATATTGTCATCACATTAAAATAGATTTATTTAAAACAAAATAAAACATTATATACATCCTTTGTTTTTAGTTGATATTTTACTACATTTTGTATTTAGTTGATCTTGACAGGGACAGAAAATAATGTCAAACCTTTGAAAAAAAATATAGATATTTTGTTTAGACATTTTAGTCAGAAATAAATAAAAAAATTATGTAGTAAGATTTTATCTATGTAATCCACAGAGAGAAAAAAAGAAATTTTATTTTTATTGCAAGAGTTTGTGAAAGCCTTGATTTGTGGGGGCCCTGGGAAGTTGGTCCCTTAAATTCGGGTCTTTGTTGGGGCCAACTAGAACCAGGATTAAATGTGTGGGGGGATAAAGGGGGTCAGTATGAAACAAACAAGGGAGGAGGAAAATACAAATGTCAATACAATTTGTCTTGTGCCTCCCTATTAAATTACATAATTCGATTCACAAATATCCATTCAAAGCTCCTGTATCAGTTATATTTAATTTCTCAGCCATTTATAAGTTTGAATGATCAACCAAAATATGTGGATTCTTGAATTTTTCAGAGTGGAAAATGTCTGCTTTTAAACAATGTTTACAGGTCTAATCATATAAAATAGTTTTGTGTTAATTTTAGTAAATACCGAACTCGTGTAGTGTTTAAGGATTGGTTAATATAATATTAGGTGGAGATTTATGGTACGCGAGAAAAGGACATTGTTTTTGCAGTTTTTATAACAAAACTTTGCCATCGTAGAGCAAATATTTCTTTAGTAGAAACGTAGATTTTAATTGTATTCACAAGGTGGACATCAACAGTTGTTGAAAGCAAGTCATGAGCATTTCGGCATTAGATGATAAACTTTTTAAATTAAGAGGAAACGTCATTACATTCCAAGACACCCTTGGCAGATATTAAAGACGTGTTAATATCATCTTGTGAATAAAATTAAATACTATGTTTATATTGGTGGAGTATTTGATTTTTTTTGGCAAAAAAAAAATTTCTATTAAAAATAAACTGCAACTATAATGACCTTAACATGCCATACCTACACTCTTACCTTAACCTATATATAGGAGCCATATCTGATTGGCAATATATCAGTTACCTATACAGTCTCGGTGAACCATCTTTGCAAAAATATGTCATATATCTGAGGAAAGATTTATCACATGGAAACGAGGGAGTAACAACGCTGTTTCCCAATGTCGAGAAATTAATAATTAAGATACACTTAAGTTGGTCGCCTCGATCAGAGAAAACGTATCACTCGTTATAAGGGTGTGGCTTGTGTTGTTTTCTTGAACTACTTATGTAGCCCATCAAAGTTTATTCTCCCTTTCAACCTTCACCTACAATCACCCTTTGTCATCTCACTAAGAAAGAGGAGGGGGGGAAAAACACGAAATTTCTTATCTCAAGATGCTAGGTCTCAAATATCTTAAATTTTCTCTTGTGTGCCTAACAAAAATAATTACTGTATTTGTTAAAGGACCATGCCAGGAATCGAACCCGGGACCCTTAGCTCAGTAGGCAAACACGCTACCGACTGATATAAGGGAAAATCATTTGCTGCGCTGTGTTTGTTACGATAAATGTAGTGGTGGCTCGTAGGCTGCTAACAGGTCCTGCCCCGTTTGACGGGACTGTACCAGTGAACTTTCCACTCCTGACAACCCATTTTACCAGCCACAAACACATTAACGTGGTGATCGGATGGTTTTTTTTGTACCATCGCATCTCAATACCTCTTTAGTTTATACTAGCGTATGATAATTAATAATACTTAGCAGCTCGTCTTACCACCCGTTCGGTTTATACGCTTAAGTTATAATTATGCTAATGGGTTATAAATTGGGAAATTTTAATTAGAGGAAGTGAGCCCACATTTACGTGGAGGGAGAGTGGAAAACCACCCCCCGTTCACTCGAGCGAGATTCGAACCTCGATCTGCCCGTCCTCAGAAGTCTAGTTCAACACGGAACTAGCGCGTTAGTTAACTATGCCACCGAGGCGCGTTATATGATAATTAGGCAAATGGTTTTAAGGATGAGGCAGGAAATATTTTAGAGGTAACTTACCCGCAATTTGTGTGGGAAAGAGAGTGGAAAACCATTTGTGAAAAATCAACCACAGTAGGCCCAACCAGGATTTGAACCCCGATCTCCCTGTCATCAGCAGGTCAGACCATCATAAGAGTGACGCTTTAGGCCGTTCGGTCACTGAAGCGCATTAATTTTTTATAAATTAAGTAAATCTAGTAAATGTTATCATGTGCGTGCTGGAGTGATATGTGTGTGAAGAGTATGAGTGGTGGAGTGGCAGCATTAGGAACTAAGAGCACTGTTAAAGAAAAATTGAGAAAAGAGAAATATCTTTTTCTACCAAAGAGCATAAGAATCAAATTCATTTTCAAAGACCTGAATTAAAAGTTATATATATTTGATTATAGCTCAGAAACTATTGGTTTTATACAACTATATTTCAAATAAAAGATATTCATCTTTAATAGTATTACAACTTTACAATGATAAGTTATTTCGTATCTCAAATAGTTGCGGAGAAATGATAAAAATTGGATAATTTCCCCCATGTAAAGTACCCTCAAAATCATTTTAATGAGAAAATGAGCCTTACCATCTTGTTTATAATGATAAATAGTGTTTATATATAAAATGTAATCAAAATGTATTTTTGGATCAAATTTCGAAAAAAAAAAGTTCCCCCCCCCCCTTTTTGCCCTTCAGTAAACTACCCTAAATTTTAGGTTTGGATGTCTAATTCCAAAAAACCCTCGGTGGGAGCCTATGAAAATCTCAGATGCCGTGTTTTAGCCCAACCGGTAAAATGGTTTCCGTTCTAGCCCACAGACAGACGGTATTGCGAAAACCATTTTTTTGTTTTAGCCCAACCGGTAAAATGGTTTCCGTTCTAGCCCACAGACAGACGGTATTGCGAAAACCATTTTTTTGTTTCAGGGCGTCATGAAACGTCGACATTTATCAAAATCTCACGTTCGATTTTTTTTTTTTTACGATCATAATAATTTCTCTCCGAGGTGTCGAGAGAAAGTAAAGAGGCGTGACATATTTCGCTTTAAAGTATATTCCCTTTCTTATAAAATATATTAATTTTTATGTGGTGTCTTGAATAATTACTGGTTTAATTGCTCCCTCACTAAAGGTGCATACCGTTCATTAACAAGAACCCACATTTATTTCACGTTGTTTTCTTCAAATATAGAATACAAAAAAAAAATCATTAACAGACCGTACTGACATTTACAAACGTTACTAAAGCTACCTTAATATATTCATAATCTATTAATTATGGTGAGCTGAATTTCTCCTTTTGTTATTTAAGAATAAGTTCATTTTCCATAAGGAAAAGGTATTATATAATATAATTATGGCAACCATTATTTTATTCATTTATTTTTTACGGAAAGCAGGACATGATTAAACTTGTTATGTATATACTGCCAAGAGAAAAATACAATAATAAAAATTAGAGGCAAAATAGGTGAAACATAAATATATCTACTAAGCCTCCCTTTTCATTGCTAATTCAATAACAGGCGATCCGAATACAACTGATAAAACCCAAGCGCAAGCGCTAATCAATTCAAAGTATTATTTTCTCCAACTTCAAAAAGAAGTAGGCCTACTTTTGAAAGTACTTGTGGTACCACCAATTCTGTGGAACAAAACTACGTCACCCTGATCAACAGTACTTTCCTATGAAATTAACAGTACGTATCATCATCCTACATTTAATATATGTAATATATTTTATTTCACAAATTAACGATGACGAATTTATTCTATATTTGATTGTAGGCCTATACCTTACCTTTTGGTGCCTGTCTTCTCTCTTGATAGCTCACTATTATATAAGAATCAAATAACCAAATCTATTATATATGCCTTTAGTGTCCAGGTGTCATTTTTTCAATTTTCAAAATATCACTATTATATAAATAAACATCATTAAAATGTCATAACGAGTGAGAAAGACTAGTCTTAATACACACAAGCACACGTTTCCCGCCAAAGCAACAATACACCGCGTCGACGATGCTATCTAGCGAGCCTAAAATGAAACGTTGGTGGGACGAAGGGGAGACTGTTCTATTCAGATTTAAATAAAAGGTGGTTTATGAAGAAAGAGTCGACACCTAGCAACAAATAAAAACACTACAGGGTCGGTGGCTCAGACGATCTAGCCCATACTTAACGTCAATTGTAAAATTCCCACTTTAGGGTTCGTGTTCAAATAAAACGCAAACATTCATCGTAATCTCTAGGCCAATTTTTTTCAGAGTTATAATACTTTCTCTTGATATGAGAAAGTAAAAAGGAATATTATTATATTACAGTAGACCACCCCTAGATAAATCAGTAAAAAGTATTCCTATCAATCTAAGCGTCACTAATTCTATTACTATTTTAGGAGTAAGCAAAATATCTAATGATAGAAGTTGGTACTCTTTCAGTAATTGTTGAATAATAGGTATAGAGTCTGGTTGTTTTTTATTCTATTAATAGTTCTTTAAACGTAAACTCACTTGTAATAAAGCGAATTTAACGCTTAAAGTAACGATTTATTCTAAATTTACTATTTAAAAGGTGGTCAAAGTTTTAAAGGGACAGTTTTTTTTAGTACTGTGCCTTACTGCTCGTTCGGGTTATACACCTATGTACTAATTACACTAATGTGTTGGAGATTATGAAGGTTTAGAGGAACATCACCCGCACTTGCGTGGAGGGAGAGTGTAAAACCATTTAGCAAAAACCACCTTCAGTGCACCAAACCGGGATCAAACCCTGAGCTCCCTGTTTTCAGCAGTCTACTCTAACACGAGAGTAGCGCGTTAGACCATGCGGCCACCGAAGTGGGTTACTGTTTTTCAAAGAGCAACTTGATCGAGAATTTCATTTTGATTCTGTAATTATTGAAATAATATCTTACTTGCCTTACGACGCAATTTACCGAGCTATCTTATTAATAGTAATAACTATTATCACTCGCATGAACTCTTATCAAACCGAAACGAAAAGTTACATAGGTCAACGTTTGTCCGCCTTTGAAAGGGGTTTAAACCAGTTTTCGATTCTGGATTTTGTACTTCTATTTTGTGTGTTACAACATAAACTAATGTCACTGTAGGGCGTGTGTGTGTGTTTAGTGAATGACCTTCACTTCAATGCACTCTGGTTTTATTTTTTATAATAACTTTTATTAAGGGGGAGTGGCTCTTTTTTTTATCACCACATCTTACTGACTGCTCAGATTTTAAGCAACTATTATAATTACTCTAATGAGGCTGCTATGAGGAAGGAAGCATTTAAGCGGTAATCTACACGCATTAGCGTGAAAGGAGAGTGGGAAACCGTTTGGGAAAAAACACCCTCAGTAAACCTTACGGGGATTCGAGCCCCGATCTCCCCGTCACCAGCAGGCTAGTCAAACACGAGACCGACGCCTTGTACCATTCGTCCACTGAAGTGGGTTACACCGCGTCCCGTTTGGGTTATACGCATACATTATGATTGCGACGTAGGCATAGGAAAGAAGAAGGTATAATTGTAGAGTGAATGTACCCGCATTTGTGTGTAGGAATAGTGGTGAAACAGTTCAGTGAAAAACACCTTCAGTACACCCAACTGGGATTCGAACCCCGATCTCCCCGTCACCGGCAATCTAGTCCAACACGAGAGTGACGCGTTATACCGATGTGATCAGGGATGTCGGTATTAATATTTTATTTGATTACCTGTATCCAGGTAAGACCACTAAATCATGTTTTAATTCGGTGTATTTAACAAACACTTTCGAAACCGACTGATTATATCAGCATACAACTTGAAAACTATCCACCTCAGTGGCCGTATAATTTAAGGCGTCACTCTCCTAATAGAATAGACTGCCAATGACAGGGAGATTGGGGTTCGATCCCGGTTGGGTACACTGAATGTGGGTTTTGCTAAATGGTTTTTCCACTCTCCCTCCACGCAAGTGCGGGTGCAGTTCCTCTAAGCCTTCCTAATCCCTAACACAATAGTGTAATTAGTATATAGGCGTATAACCCGAACGGGTAGTAAGACGCGGTACTAAAAACAAAAACTTGAAAATAAACTTAATTCTAAAACAGACTAAGCAAAAATTCCCCCTGTGGTTAATTGATTACAGTGAAATGGGAAGTTCCTATTTTAATAAAGACCAGAATGGGGTGGGCTAATTTCATATGCGAGACTGGCACATTCCGTCTTGTATTTACTATAAAACCACATGACTATGAAACTGGTCCTACAAAGGACAGAAAATGTGTCGCATATATAAGCTTCATTTTAAGACTAGATTTACAACTTTATATTCAAAAGGTGTGACGTTGTACACATTAAAAGATCCCCTGAAATTCGGAATTGAACATAAAAAAAAGTAGAGAAGTAATATATTCGATAAAATATGGTCATCCTTAAAACCACATTTTTTTTTATGAATATGCTAATGACGTTTCAGAATTTGGAAAAAACATTTTTGAGTGAATATTAAAAATAATAGTATGGTAGCCAACCTTTACAAAAGTTTAATGTATTGATTTTCCCGCTGTCAAAACTCTTCAGAACACACTGCTTAAATAAAGAGAAAAAGTTTTGACAAAATTCCAGGACAGCCTTGACAGATATTAAAGATCTGTTGATATTAGCATCTGCAGTAAACTAAACTCTATGTTGCTACAAGAGAAATATTTTATCTATTTTGGCCAAAAAAATGTAATGTAATGTAAGACGCGTCGCTAATAAAAAAAATCTTCTCTGAAGTCCACATATGTGTGGGATTTTTTTGTGTGTTCATGTTTTTTTAGTACAGTCAAATTTTCATGTAATGATGATATCTATCTAGATCAAGGGTTCCCAAACTTTTTTGAGACCGCGCCGCCCTTCACAAGTCAGCGTTTTTTTTTAAAGAAAATTATAAATTTACATTACTAACTTGTATTCCTTTAGATTTAAACATACAAAATTAAAACAAAATTACAGAACTGAATAATAAGGAATTAGAGTATACATTTTCTTATTGTACATGATCTCAAATGTACAATTTGTTCATAATGGCGAAACATGTGTGTTCTTATGTGATTTATTTCATTCTTTAAAATATGTCCAAGTACACGTATTGAAAATGTGCATGTTGCGTTTCACTATACATTATGTTTTAGTTTTCCCTTGTGGACACGGTGACCTGGTGGTCTAGGGGTAAGGTGTCAGACTTCTGTGCTGGCGGCCGGGGTTCAATCCTCGGTCCCGACAGAGATGTATCTGATTATCAAACCCTCCCTTCACCTCTGACAAGACATCTTGTGAATGTGGGTAATTCTAGGCCTCCACCGTGGTTCGGATTCCACGTTAAACTGTAGGTCCTTCATTTCATCTCACAATCACCCTACCATTACACATTTGTGTAAGTGCGTATAACCCGAACGGGTAGTAAGACGCGGATACTAATAATAATAATAATAATAATAATAATAATAATAATAATAATAATACTTATGGCCACGACGGACCGGACCAAGACCGGCGACACCCCAGGACGTCACGACGCACAGTTTGGGAACTTCTAAGCTAGAGGGACAGCTGCAGATTACGTGATCTGAAGTATGAATATATGAGAGTAGTTTAGTTAACATATTAGATACCATTTTTTTCTACAATGTTTTTTCTATAGTTTAGTTTATTTTTACTATAGATAATTATAATTATGTAATTTTCAAATAAGCAACTTATAGAAACAGGACATTTAAAACAGCATTTCAAGGCCGACCAATTGATTACAAAGTTATATTCTATTCTCGTTAGATGTTAGTTTTTAGATCTACTTTTTGGATAAAGTTTTTGTTAAGTAGTCATAAAATTTTAAGTATTTGAAACTAGAATGTTAAACAAATAAAAATGTATGTATACATAATACTAACATAATTATAGATAAAATTCACTAATATATTATTATTATTATTATGCACCACGTCTTACTACCCGTTCGGTTTATACGCTTTAAGTACTAATTACGCTAATGGATTAGGAAATTGGAAGGTTGAATTAGAGGAAGTGAACCCGCATTTGCGTGGAGGAAGAGTGGAAAACCATTTAGGAAAAACCACCCCCAGTTCACCCGACCTAGATTCGAACCTCGACCTCCTCATCCTCAGCAGTGGAGCTCAACACGACCAGCTGATAGGATTTCCGAACGTGACTAAATATGATAATACCCGTCCAGATCATTACTATGCAATTTCTTAAACAAGTTTATAGACATATAAAAACAACTTCGATCGAGCGGCTGCCGTATGTCGTCAAAGATAGTGCCAACATTTGTGGATAGAGGGTGTCATGTGGTCAGAACAAACAACCCCTCCCGCTAATAATCTCAGTTTTTTTTTTACCAGAGCCTCTACTTCTTTATTCAAGTAGCTCCTCACTTGTCCTCACGAGGCTGATTCTGACCCCGTTACAGACCCACTGCCTCACTGATAAATATGGAAGCACCAGGGATTGAACCCTGGACCTCTGTTATAGACATATACACTTTAAATATTGATTAATTTTTTTAACCGAACAGATAAATAAAGCGAGGCTTGTGTGAACTATATATTGCTACTTTGAATAATGACTCTTAAAATGTATTTATACCCTATATTTATCCATGTATGCCTTCAACTAACGAACATCAAAGAGAGAAAATATATTAAAGTCCTTCATTGCATCCGAAAGGGATTCGAACCCCAATCCATTGACGATGATCGACCGCTAGTTCAGGTAGTCAAATTTTCATAAGAGGACTCATATCTGACCGTAAAGCAACTAAATCTACGTTATGTATTCATACGCCAATTCATGTGATCCGCAGCAGTTACTTTTGATTAACATTATCAATACCTTTTAAAAAATAATAATATAGTAAAATGATCATAATTTTTTTTGCAAAAAATATGTTTGTATTTTTTTAAAGGTAGTCTAGTCAAATATAGGTACAGAAATAATCATATTTGTTAGCAAAGGTTAATGTCGAGTACACAAAATTAACGTCTGAGACGAACATAGAATCTACAAATACACTTAGTGGGCTAATTAACACGAAAAGAAAGTTAGCGTGAGCACACAACGACGCGGTCGGTTTGGTGACGGGAAAAGAACTGTGTAACGGAAAGTTATGTGATTGGCTAACTCGTGATGCTTGCGCTACTGCAGCGCCTCTCGTGATTGGTGCAGTGGTTGGATCGTGCATCTTAGTCAGTGTCTCCAACACTTCCCCTCGAGACAACAACTGAAGACTCATCAGGTGCCTTTATCAGTCCCAGGAGATCAACACAGTGTCCATGCTTTGATTTAGTCAAAGCCTTGGTTAATACATCAGCTGGCATCTCTTCCGATGCCACGTGTCCCAGCACCAGTTGACCCGACTCAACAATCTCTCGTACAAAATGGTGACGAATGTCAATGTGTTTGGTACGTGCATGAAAGACAGGATTGGTTGCCAGCCTCTGCGCCCCAACATTGTCATTGAGCAGTTGAAGTGGTCCAAATTCCTCCTTTCCAAGCTCTAGCAGGAAACGCTGGAGGTGCACGGCTTCCTTGGCTGCTTCACTCAGGGCCATGTATTCGGCCTCTGTGGTAGATAGCGCAACAGTCTGTTGCTTCCTTGAATCCCAAGCAATCGCACCTCTATTCATGACGAAAACATATCCTGTAAAGGAACGCCGGTCATCAAGTGATCCTCCCCAGTCAGCATCTACGTAGCCTGTCAATGAGCCTTTCCCACGCTTGTAGGAGATTCCCTGGTCAGCAGTGCCCTTGAGGTACCGAAGCACCCTCTTTGCTGCGCTCCAATGAGTACCGTTGAAACAGTCGTTAAATTGACTTAACACACTAGCTGCATGAGATATGTCCGGGCGTGTGGCAACTGACAAATATAACAAGCAACCAACTAGTTCTCGGTATGGGGGTCTCTCACCATCTGAAGTTGACCATACCTCACCCTTCGCCAGCTTCGTCCCGACGTCTAGTGGGGTTGAAACAGGCTTGCAATCCGACATACCAAAGCGTTGAAGGATGTCTTTTATGTACGTCTTTTGACTTACAAATATCCCACCACAGTTTCTGGAGAAATCCATCCCCAAACAGCGCTTCAGATCACCCAGATCCTTCATCTCAAACATCTTTCCAAGTCTGTCCCCGAAACGGGTAGTTTCTTCAGGGTCACGACATATTATCAAGATGTCGTCGACGTAGATGATGATGATCATGATCTCTTCGTTCCAATGCCTTATATACACACACGGGTCTCCATTGGTGGGTTTCGCGCCCATGGTGCGCAACTCTTTATCTAGACGCTTGTTCCAGGCACGACCAGCTTGTTTTAGGCCGTACAGAGCCTTCTTTACATGGCAGACCCTGTTACCTGTTGCTAACTTGTCTAGTGTGGCTCTCGCCCTGCTGACTGTCTGATCCTTGCGTCCTTTACTTCTCACTATGTGCTCTAGGACTTCTTCAAAACGATCTGGTACCTCCATGAATACCTCCTCATCCAGTTTCCCGTTTAAATAAGCTGTTTCCACATCATACTGGCGTATGTGCATATTGTTCTGGGCTGCAAATGCAACAACCAACCGTATTGAATCTAGTCGTGCAACTGGCGCATACGTCTCGTGAAAATCCCTGCCGTACTGTTGAGCATATCCCTTCGCCACTATCCTGGCTTTGCGCTTCTCCAGAACGCCGTTTGCCCCGTACTTATTTCGTAGCACAAAGCGACTGCCGATCACCCTTGACGCTTTTGACCTGTCCACTAGATCCCATGTGTCCTTTGCAAGAATTGACTCCACTTCATTTGCCATGGCCAACATCCATTCGGTTGAATCCGTACTTGTCATTGCTCGAACAACTGGAACTTCAGTCATAAAAACAAAGTCATCCTTGACGACATGATTCGCCATTGCATAGACTCTGGGGGGTCTTCCGGGACGTCCGGTCCGCAGTACCCTCGGCCTTCCTGGACCTCTTCTTACAGCGTTCAATGGTTGTTCTGGGGGAAAACCTTGGAAACCCTCAGCGTCTTCGTACTCGTCGTAACGTTCCTCTGGTAATGGCTCTTCGGTTGGATGATGCGATTCTTGACTATTAGAGAGGTTGATCATGACATGTTGATCTTCACTCTCCGTGGCGTTAAGATCAACTGAAGAACTTGACAAATTTGGGGACTTGTCCTGCGGGAGGAAGTCCTCCCAATTCTTCGATGACTGGATCGTAGTCCTGTCCATGAAAATCACATCTCTGGATACCTCGATCTTCCTCTGCTCTGGTAGCCATATCCTGTACGCCTTTGACTCTGAGCTATAACCTACGAAGATGCCTTTCTTTGATCTTACTTCCAGCTTCCCCTTGCCTGGCGTTCTGTCCATGACGAAGACTTCGCTCCCAAAGATCCTAAAGCTGGACACGTCCGGTGGCTTCCCGAACCAAACCTCATACGGGGTTCTTCCCTTTAGTTTACTTGTTGGTGACCTATTGCGTATGAAGTTTGCGGTGTTGACGGCCTCCGCCCAAAAAGTCGGTGGCAGTCCGGACTGGATTAAAAGGCAACGTGCCATCTCCATCAGTGTCCTGTTTCTCCTCTCAGCAACTCCATTTTGCTGTGGGTTGTAAGGTGCAGTCAAACGCCTCAAGATGCCGTGTTTTTGGAGCAGTTGGTCAAACTGTTTGTTGACATATTCGCGTCCGTTATCCGACTGTAGGCACTTAATCGACTTTCCCTGTTGGGTGCTAACAAGTGCCCTGAAACTATCAAACTCATCCATCACTTGGTTCTTTTGTTCGATGAATCTCACCTCACACCATCCTGAAGAGTCGTCTATGAACGTAGCGAAGTAGAGCTTCTTTCCGTGTGAAGCGACTCGCATTGGACCACAAATGTCGGAGTGTATGAGCTCACCCAGTACCGACACTCTCTCTGAAACCCTTGGAAATGGAGCACGACACATCTTCCCCTGGAGACAAACACTACATTGAAAATCTTTGTTAATGTCCTCGATGTTGATTCCTCGAATCGATCCCATCTTGATAGCCTCACGTAGTGACTTAACATTAAGATGTCCCATGCGAGAATGCCAATCCTCAATGGAATTCCTTTTTGGAGTAATAGCGGCGTCATCCGGGCCTGAGATCTTCCTGCATTCTTGGTCGTTCAACTCTGGGAAATAATATAGCCCGTTTTCCCGTTTCGCGATAAGCAGCACATTGTCATCCTGATCGATGATCTCGGCCTTTGCCTCACTAAAGATCACTTTGTGACCTCTGTCGGTAACTTTACCGACCGAAATGAGGTTAGCGCGTAGGCCTGGTACATACAATGTGTCTTTGAATTCGATCACCTTTTGATTACCGCTCACGCTTGTCCCAAATGACACGGTACCGATTCCTTCAATGTCCGTGCAGGTTCCGTTAGCGAGATTTAACTTTCCATGATCGAAGTTCCGACTGATCTGTGCGAACGACTCGATACTCCCACACATGTGAGACGTGCATCCACTGTCGAAACACCAGCTAACACGACCCGCATTGTTTGCAATTTTAAGTGCACCTTTATTGGATGTGTCCGTCGCGGTTAGGCACACGCTTTCGACGATTTTCGCGGATTGTTCGTTCGACATCCTTGTCTTCTGACAGTTTTTCGCCCGGTGTCCGATTGCATTGCACTTAAAACACTTCATTTTAGAGTCCTTTTTCGCACCATAGTCTTTGTTCAATTTCTCCCATCTGGGCTTTTCTCGTCTATTACTTCCGACCGACTTTCCCGCGTACATCGCGTTTTGCGTTGAGTTCCGGCTCGTTTCCTTACGCGCGTCGAATTCCTCCGTAACTTTGATTCGAAGCATCTCCAGAGGCGGTAATGCGTCACGTGACGACATGGCGCAACGAAAGTTTTCGTAGCTCTCCGGTAGGCTGCGCAAAAACATGACTGCCAATAGCTCTTGATTAATATCAACTTCAAGTTCTGCCAACCTATCCACCATGTCGAAAAAACACCGAGTGTGTTCATGCATGTCGCCGCCATCTTGTAGTTTCAAGGACATCAAGTTATTCAACAACGCAGCCTTCCGTGCCGGCCCTTTGGACTGGTATATTCCCTCTAATTTTTCCCAGATTGCTCGTGAAGTTTCGCAGCCCTTAGTCTGTTTTATTTCTGACGGGTTCATGGCGAGCACTATGTCAGATTGTGCCTTCAGGTCGGCTTCTCTCCACCGTCGTTCGGCTTCAATCGTCGCTGGCTCGGCTGCAGCCGCTTCCGGCTTCACGATTGTCCCGCTCACATAGCCCCATGCATCATTCTTTATGAGAACTGCACGCATCTGTAGCTTCCATGTTTCATAATTCTCTTTATTTAAAACTTCGAACTTTACGCCGGTTGCGTTCATTTTCGCAGCGTACTAACGAGTTTTTCTAGACTAAATATGGCGCAGTGTCCGTTAGAGTCACGTGCTTCGCGATCTTCGATTAGTCACACGATAATTATCGCGACGAGTACTGGGCCCATAACCTGTTAGCAAAGGTTAATGTCGAGTACACAAAATTAACGTCTGAGACGAACATAGAATCTACAAATACACTTAGTGGGCTAATTAACACGAAAAGAAAGTTAGCGTGAGCACAAAACGACGCGGTCGGTTTGGTGACGGAAAAAGAACTGTGTAACGGAAAGTTATGTGATTGGCTAACTCGTGATGCTTGCGCTACTGCAGCGCCTCTCGTGATTGGTGCAGTGGTTGGATCGTGCATCTTAGTCAGTGTCTCCAACAATATTATTTTAAAATAATAATAATAATAATATAGAAAAATTGCTATCAATGCCTGACGCAAAAAAATTAAAATTATCTTCTAAAAGACCATTAATTTATTAAAAGTGTAGTGTAGAAAGAAATGTTGTTCGCCACCTAGAATCAAACCAGGGCTCCCTATAGACCTAAAGTAAAAAAAAAACCAATCCGACCACGCTGAAGGACCCCATTATTTTTAAACGACCTAATGTAAAGGGTTAAAACTGAGGAGAGCAAGTTAGACTGAACTGTCCCAACATTATCTTTAAGGTGTGTGTGTGTGAGAGAGAGAGAGAAATAGATAGAACTATTCTCGGTACAGTCGGTATGAATTAAAACCTCTGGCCTTCCTTATCAATGTCAGGCGCATTATCTCTGCGTCCAAACATGCTGATTAGGGTGTTTCTTAACAGATAATAAGTCACGCCACTAAAAAAAAGTATCCGGGTTCGAACACCATCTAGATCACTGTTAGCCACGTGCATGTGATAGATAACCTTTGACCTTAGCACAGAAATGGGTGTTTTGAAAAACTAAATACATAAATACATATTTGTTTGCTGCCAACATTGAAAAAAAAATTATCTTATTATTAATAGTAGTAATATTTTATTGTGATTTATTCTTCTACGAGCTTTGCTTCAAAAAGATAGAAAAATAATCTCATTTAATTCTTCCGACTAGTTTTTAATAAATTAAAAATATATATATATATAATCAAAAGTGTACATTTCCGGCTTTGAGGTGCAAGGTAAGGGGCCCATATTTCGTCCCCTAATCACTTTTTCTACCTGGAGACCGTATTAACTAACGTAAGAGCTCCAAAATTTGAAATTACCTTAGTTAATTATCCCTTTACCTGGAAAACAAGCCACATCACCTGTATAATCTATAGTTATTACATAAAAAATAATTCCAATAATATACACTTTTGGCAACAACAAATAAATATATTCCTGATTTCGTCCCCCTATACAATTCAGAAATAGCACGGTAGTTACGATGTTTGAAAGTTGGTCCCAAGAGCTGTGCCCCCTTTCACCGATATGTAAAATGGGTCCCAATATTTTAAAACGGATAAGTAAAATGAGCCAACGTTTTATACCTCGTTGTAGTTTGAAAAGTATTATTATATTTGCTGAACCCAAGCATTAACTACAATGATAATTTTGTTTCAAATTTATATGGTGTATTTTTGTTTTCTCTGTTGGCAGTCAAACAGTGGAGAGCAGTTGTTTTTTTTGTTTACACTGTTGGCCTATTTAACATCAGAGCTCGGTTACACAGTACAGAGCAGTCCAGTACAAAAGAAGCTATGACAGGTCAAAATAATAAGACGATGTTTATATTTCATGGTTATAAGTTTAGATATCATAAACTTCTGAAGAACGGAATTCAACGTTCAATTCAACCTCCAGGTGGTGTCTCCTGGGTAACGTTAATAAGCTGGCGAAAGACGGGACCCGATTTACTTATACCCTTTTTTCTAACCGGAAGCCATTTTACTTATACCTTTGTTTCCCACCGGGACCCAATTTGACATGATTTTGGCAGATGGGACCAAATTTACCAACCCCGGTACGAATAATGTCCGTCTAAAATCAAAACAACGGGATCTTATTTTGATGTCTTTGAAGTCGACAAAAAAATGTTGAAACCCTTTCTAAAACAAGTCGGTCGTAATCCATCCAGATTCATAAGCTGTACCGATACTGCCTTGCTATGTGCCTTAAGTCTTTCAATGTGAGACAATAAAAATTATTCTCCATTTCAATACTATACCCAACCAGATGATCCTCCAAATCTGGTGTCAGAACTGGTTTTCATTCTATCCTATTTCAACTAACTGTTATCCACTAAAGTCTTCTCCGTTTTTTTTATATATAATCTCTCACATTTGCCCTAAGAACATCGCACAGCTTGCTGGTATATTTATTTACTAACTCCTTATTGCGAAGTGCATCAATCGTTATCTTCATTTAATCTTATTTAGCCCATTTTTCTTGGGCCCATCTGAAGAAGAAAAAAACTACACTAAAAGTATTAGTTCCTAATTTAATCCAGGGGACGAAATTAGGAACATGAAGCGGGAAGAATTTAGGAACATCCCTCAAACCAACATGGTGACCTTTTGGTACACAACTTACACACCTTTCTAGTGACAACGTACCTAAACCAATGGCATGCAGAAATTATTTTTAAAAAACGCCTACAATGGGCGTAAAGGACTACTATTATTGGGATTGCAAGAACTCACCTTATCAAAAGAACAGAAGTTTATTGGATCACTAAACGTTCACTATCCCTTATCTATGTTCACTAGTGTCTCTTTTTGCCTTAAGCCCGTATCAAACGACACTAGCTAGTACTTGAAATCCAGTGTGCTAGCTAGCACTAGCTAGCACGTCATCATCTAGCGTCATGTGAATCAGAAAAAGTATACTGGTTCTGCCACTTGGTACTGGCTACCATACTAGTTGTGAGGATAGAACATGCGCTATTTTCGTTCTAGTTCCGACACTAGTTTGTGTAATTCGACCAATCAATGCCC
>CABFVX010001993.1:66884-90672 GCA_902151425.1 Timema shepardi
GGGGGGCGCATATTATAATTGTGCCTAGGGGCGCAAAATGTTTAAATCCGCCACTGTCTAAAAGGTGCTTCAAATATCCATTCGTAAAAAAAAAAAAAAAGGTATACACTGAAGTTTTAAGGGATGAGACAGGTATAATTTAAAATAACTACACCTAAATTAGCGTAAAGGGAGAAAGGGAAGTAATTTAGGCGGGAAAACTCCCAATACACACGGACAGAATTAGAGCCCTGCGGTCACCGTCACAGGCAAACTGGACTATATGAGCCTGATACTCAGTCCGTAAGACTTAGTGTAAGAACAGACTATCAGCGATTTAAACAAACAACCATTAAAAGATTGGGTGAGGAAGAAATAATTTTGTGGACATAGGTTTTTTTTTCCATAGAGAAACGATTTTTAAAAACCACGAAGGAGAGAAAATAAAAGTGTGGTCGGTCACGAATCTAGCCCTCAGCCCCTCACGTCATAGCCCTGGCACTTGCAGTGTGAGAAATGGGAGAGGTTGTACCACCACCACCCTACACGACCCCCCATCCCCCCTAGTTTCAAGTTGTAATGTAACACGTCGAGTGGTCAGACATGAGCTTGTTACGTATAGTTCAGGGTATATTTCAAACGTGATGACCTTGATTTGTTCACAGGACATTTAAATGGTCTTCCGGGTGAGGGGGTTGAACGTCCTCGGGTAACAAGATCGTTGTTACATGTTTGGTTAAGGCGATCGGACCTTCTCATTTGGCGAGGAAATGCAGAGCCGTGGGAACCAACGGTTATCTTCAAGAATTTTTTATTGTGTTGCAATTTTCTTTTCGGAAACGGTTTGTTAAAGAATAGAAGCGTGTTTATTAAGTTATACTTAAGTTTAACAGTGATCAAATATCTATAAAGTTGACATTTTTCAATAGAAAGCTGCCGGCTTCATAACCAAAAATAAGAAAATGTAACAATTAATAAACATCGATACATTATCTTAGAAGGGATGTTGAAAATATTAACATTAATATTTCACTCGTTCTCGAGAAAACTGATTTTTCCACAAATGCGGTCCGGTAGCTAGCGCCATCTACGGTTTCCGTGATCCATCTTTTCTTGTTGGTGCGGAAGGATACTTTGGTCGGTTGTGAATCCATGCCACGTCACGCCTTTCACCCTCCCGCCAACCATCCCACAAAATAGGTTTTAGACTTGCACTCGACAGGGATAAGGGGCTTAATGCGAGGATTCCTGCTTTTTGTCATATTGCATCGAAAGGAAGGAAGAAGTAAGAAGGCACTCATGTTTTTCAAGAAAACAAACAAAAATTTTACGGTCCCCCACGCCCTCACCTTAAGCGTCTCGTTTTCTCGTTGTAATATGGGTTTCTGCATTCCCTTCCTCCCCCCAACATACTCATGTTTTTCTGATATAACTATATATTAGAGTGTTATTTATTTAATTTCGTTAGTGGTTTAAGAGGTTATACTTTAGAAAGACTGTACCCACATTTGGGTGGAAGGAGAGTGAAAAACCATTAAAGAATAAACCACCCTAAGTACACCCGACCTAGATTCGAACCTCAATCTCCCCGTCATCAACAGTCTAGTTAGTATATTGCGAGAGTAGCGTCATAGACCATAAGGCCACCGAAGTGGGTGATAAGTAATTAGGATGGTTTATTTGAAAAGTAGGTAACGAGGACATTTAGGAGAAATTGAACCAGAAAATTAAAATAATATAGACCTACAAAAGAATACGGTATTACTTTCTTCCAAGAATTGAATCACATTTCCAAAGAGTAAATTCCACTCGAGAGTCTCGTATATTCTGGGATATTCATATATCATCCTAATTAACTTCAGATAAGAAAGGTAGAATTTGGTTGACGTGAGATTACATTTACGTGTAGGTAAAGCGGAAAAACATTAAGGAAATACACCTGCTTCGGTGACAGCATTGTCTAAGGCGTCACTCTCATTTTATACTAGACTGCCGATGACAGGGAAATTGGATATCTAATCTCAGTTGGGTGTACTGAGGACGAGTTTACACACATTCTCTCTCTCTCTCTCTTAAGGTAAATGCTGGTACAATTCTTAGAAATACAACCTGCCCCATCTCTAATTCATTAGCGTAATTAGTACATATGCGTATAATCTGAACAGCTAGTAAGGCGAGGTGCAAAAAAAACCATTCCCTTAGTACACCCAGTCAGGATTCAAACTCCGACTCACTCATCGTCAAACCAGACAAGATGACTAACGCTGTTGTCCACGTGCCCACATTATACAGAGTGTCCCACTCGAGGGTAGCCCCGTTTACATTAACCAGACAAGCCGAAATGAAACGAAACATTGATATGTCCTACCTGTGTGTATGAGAAGTGGGGGCCAATCACAACATGTGCTGGAAGTGTCCTCCTTGGACGTCCAAACACAATGAAACACAACGCTCCATATTCCTGAAGGTGGCAGCCAGAACCTGAGGCGACACCGCCTGGATCTCGCGCCGGATGTTCTTCCGTAAATCCTCCAGTGCCCGTGGTTTGTTCCTGTACACACGCCCTTTAAGATGACCCCACAGGTAAAAATCCGGTGTGGTCAAATCAGGTGACCTTGGAGGTTGTAGCCCTTTTGAAATGACTCTTATCAGGAAATAACGATTCAATATCTGCCATACTCGCAGCATCTAGCTCCACCCCACTGTTAAAAATCACGGTTGAGTTCCTTATCATCTAATTGGTTCAGAAAAGTCTGGAACATTTCAATGTATACGACATTCGTCACATTTGTGCTGAAAAAAAAAGGTTCAATTATGCACCGCCGGGATACAACACAGAACACGCCGACCTTCTGGGGATGGAGGGGGCTCCTCGTGCAGTGCGTGTGGGTTGTCACTAGCCCAAATACAAGTGTTCGGGTAATTTACGTAGCCAGACAGGTGAAACCACGCTTCGTCACTGAACCATGTGTAGTCCAGGTATCCCTGGATTATCATCCAAGAATATCTGGAACCAACAGCAGTACAGCAAGAATTTTTCTCGATATGGATATTGCAATTCGTGGGAAATTGTAAACCGGTACGCACGCAGAACAATGATTTTCGCAGCTCTTTGGCACGTGTTTCTGGATAATCCAATTTCTTGTGATAGCCTCCGTGGAGAAGCCTGTAATCTGTCTGAAACTTGACGCACCGTTTCTTCAGAAAGTTTTTGTCACCCTCCGCCATGTTGGTCCAACAACGTTCCTGCAGTTTCAAGCTGTTTTTTTCACCAACTTTTGAATGTAACGTTTTTGACTGCGGGTCACGGCCACCAAACCGGTTCAATTACTTCCTCTGACAATTCTTTATGGACCCACCAATTCGTCTTCAAAATAAACACACGCTCTTCCATTGAATACCTATACATGTTCAAGGCTCGCTCTATTTACTTCAGACGACTGTCTCCACATGCGAACAGCCGACGTGACATTACTGCCATTCACGTCTCCTCCCAAAGTTTATAACGTCGTCGGTGCTAATGCGTTTACTTTTTACCAAAAGTAGACGGAGAATATCGGATCTACCTTCAAGTGGGACGATGGACTTATCATATCGTACAAGGATAAGTGTATCAGTGAGTATATGTGATACAAACGAACTAAGGATTAGGAGAAACAACAAAAGTTATAAATAAATAAATGCTTATTGAAGTTTAGACCTTTGTGGAAAATTCCATTTGCTACACTTTAGTGTACCGAATACGACTTGAACTTAAGAGTGTTCCGATGGGTGTGTCAATAATCCACTTAAAAGTTCCAACTGTGCCAATGTTTTCTCCTAGCTCTTACACCATACTAGGGCAGAGGGCTTAAGAGTTGAAATCTTAACAGAGCTATGAATGGATACAAGATCACTGTATATCATATTTCAGAAGTCGGCAACCTTTTAGTAGTGTTGTGCAAAAGTAATACTGCCAAGTCGCTCAGCATGTCAATCAACAAATCATTTATAAGTTTCCATTAAGAGTCTCAATATGATCTACTGTAGTTAGCCTCTATTCTTACTGTGTCGCCCAGGTACAACCCTGTTCATAGTCAACTACAGAGTTAATGACAGTTGACACATGAGCTAGCTAAACATTATTCAAGATTTTGTTTTTTTAAGAAATCTATCTGAACTTGTGACCTCTGAGGGAAGATGATTACTCGTAACCTTGAACATATAACCCAATGTGAGCATCTTGAAGAGCTGACTAAGGCATGATCGTGACGTCATAGCAATCCTAGAACATGCCCATTTTACACGGTTGAGGAAACCAAGGGTAGATTAACAGGAATAAATGTATGGTGAGAGTCCTTTTAATAGATTGAGGTATTTAACTTGAAATCAAAATCTTCCCTTTTTTGAGTGATGAACTAATGCCCACTGTAGTTCTGTTATATAGCATTAAGTTAATAAGTCATGTGCTGATCTAATTAGTTTAAATAATGCATGTTAAATGTCCATGGTAGGAAATGACACAATAAGTCTAATACTACACATTCATTTCAAAGTTAAAATACCTATTTTTGGGCATCATGTTTCACTACCTTTACAAGGCTATCCACATATTTAGACTTGTCATTTACTTATTTAGCACTGCATCTTACTTCCTGTTCAGGTTATATGCTTAAGTACTAATTACGCTAATGGATTATGAATTGGGAAGGTTGAATTTAGAGGAAGTAAACCCACATTTGCGTGGAGTGTGTGGAAAACCATTAAAGAAAAACCATTCTCAGTTCACCTGACCGAGATTTTAACCTCGATCTCCCCGTTCTCGGCAGTCAAGCCCAACAGGAAACTAGTGTGTCAGCCAACTACACCACCGAGGCGGGTAATTATTTGTTAAGGGTGAGGAAAGTAGAATTTATAAGAAATGTAGCTGACATGGTAAAGTGCTCACCTTAGGACCCGGTGTTCATGGGTTCAAACCCAACCAGGATCAAGAGACTTTTCTTGAGCAATAAAAATCTGTTGCACAGCTTCTTTCAGGGAGTAAGTAAAGACATCAGCCCATGTCGATTATGGCATGTAAAAGAACACTGGAATGTTTGTGAAAAAAAGCCTTTCTGGGCAAAATTGGTAGTCCTTTTCATTCTCCCTCATAGTGATTTTCATGTGCTGATATACCTTTTCAGAAAGTGCACTTTGAATACCCCAAATAAATATATAAAGTGTACCCACATTTTCATGGGGAAAGTAAGGCCCTTCAGAAGAAGAAAAAAAAAAACCAGGCACACTCAACCAAAACAGTACACATTTTTCCAAGTGCTCACTGGTGAAGGTATTAATTAATTATTGGATAGAAGGACATATCCATCTACAGACAATTAGTAAATGTCTTTCCCAACAATATTCTTTGTTAGTCTGTATATTCATATCATTTAAATTAATCTGCATAATTAATGTAAAATACATTTGTGAACTTTAAACAAGTGGCAAAACCCCACCAGACTCCCAAGTAATACTAAAATAAAACATAACTATACATATTTTGCATGATGATTATGTTTATCGGTGATTTTTCAAGATTTGTTAGTTGTGGAATTAAATACCTCAAATACGACCTAAGTCTTCTACTACTGATAATGTAGGCTAATGTTCATATGATAAGTAAAAGGTTATTGCACTCAGGCCGACACCCGGCCTTAAGGAGACATCGTTAGACTTTGTCACCGCTTAAGGAGAGGTGGATCTAAAAGTATTTCACTATCAAGCGCAAGAACTTTCCTTATTCATAAAAATAAATAAAATAGGTCGACCAGAGTTATGTCATTTCGAGCCATATCACACTTCAAAACCATTGAACCTAGTTAACAGAATTGAGCACATGTCATTTTATAATGAGATCATTTTTTTAAATATATGTAGTGCAAACATTTTTCTTAATTTATACACTTCTTCATAGGTATCATGTCTAAAAAAAATCTACAATGATTTGTTGAAATATGATTATTTATGTGATAAATTTGTTTAGTAAATAGTTTTCCACTCATCCTCCACACAATTGTAAATGCATTTCATTTAAATTCTAGGTTCTTCATCTTAACTAATAGGTATAAAAATATAGTCTCAATGAATAGCAAAATGGGATGCGAAAAACAAAAATTATCATAATTTTATTTTATTTTTTAGCACTGTGTCTTACTTCCCATCCGGGTTATGCACCTATGCACTGATTACATTAATGAGTAAGGGAATAGGAAGGTTGAATTTAGAGGAAGTGTATTCACATTTGTGTGGAGGGATCATGGAAATCATCCTCAATACACCTGACCGGGATCAAACCTTAATCTCCCCGTCATCGGCAGTCTAGTCTATTGCATGAGGGATGCCTTGGATCATGTAACCATCGAAGCGGGTTTTGCGGGCTCTACACAAAAATAAACATGTACTATAATGTATTATTGTTATCAGTGCACAGAATATTTTAAAATTTTACATTTATTATTATATTTATTAATAACACATTTTATCATCAATATTTATGCAAGACCTTTGTAGCTCAGCTAGGCTGGTTTTATAAACAAAGCAATTGTGAAAAAGTTTTAAGAGACAAATATAATCTATGGTAAATTGTTAATCTTAATAGCTGGAAACAATATTTAGATACATTATCAAATAATATTAAGGCCTCCACTGTAGTTCAGATTCCACGTTAAACTGTAGGTCCTCCATTTAATCTCACAATCACCCTACAGTTACACATTAGCGTAAGTGCGTATAACCCGAACATGTAGTAAGACGTGGTGAATAATAATAATAATAAATAATAATATTAAGGCTATGTTAATGAAACTGCAAACATTATGATTTATTATGTGAACTTATAGCAAAGGAAAGAATGCAAAAAAACAAAATGGGTCTTCTCCATAATATTGTTGGGTTAGCCTGTCAATAAAATCTTACTATAAAAAAGGTAAGTAGTTATAGGATTTTAAACAAAACAATAGATTACTTTAAAAAAAAATTCAACAATAAAATAAAACTACATAAGCTACATGATATTTTAAAACACTACAATTCAATTAAAGCTCACGGGTTAATTTTATACCACAAGTATTTTAAACAAAACTAATCATATTTGCAATTTGGCACATTTATTGACTAATATCATTTTATAACTACAAATAAAATATATTTAAAGTTGATCAAAATAAGTAACAAGAACAAATAAAAAACAAACATGAATTGTCAATTGAAAGAAGAAACAAAAGTTCACACTTTAATACATCGCTGTCACTGGACAAAAATGTAGCTGTGGTCTGTAAACGGAAATTGTTGGTCCCAATCCTCAACCTAGGTTTCACTTCATTAAAATCCTCCACTAGGGATTGTGCACTGCAATCACCTAAAACATCACAATTGGGTATTCTAAAGAATTACTCCACATGCATTTCACCTTAACACTTGTCTGCATTGATATTTTTATCATAAAATCCAAATATGTGCCTTATCAATCTTATATTTACCTATTCCATGCAAACACTATTCCTCAAAAGTGAACACATATTTAATTTCAAAAATTAAGTTGATACAAAATAATATAAGAAAAATAAAGCATAAGATTATATAGATACATAGATTGTCATTAATTACGCATTTTAGTTGCTAAGAGATATGTGAAATATTTATCATGTAAGCAACATAAAATTACCCGTTTTGGTGGCAGCGTGGCCTAACGTGCTACTCTCGCAGTGGGCTAAACTGATAACCACAGGAAGATTGAGGCTCGAATCTCAGTCAGGTGTACTGAAGGTGGTTTTTTCCAAAATGCTTTTCCCCTTTCCCTCCATGAAAATTATTTTTCATTTTACTACCAGTTTGAGTTATACGTGTTAATACTAATTAGGATATTGAATTGGGAATTAAAAAGGCTGAATTAAAAGAAAGTGAGCCCACATTTGCGTGGAGGGAGAGTGGAAAACCATTAAGGAAAAACCACCCCCAATTCACTTGATCGAGTTTCGAACCTAGATCTCCCCATCCTCGGCAGTCCAGCTAATCAAGAAACTAGCGTGTTAGCCCCTAGGCCACCGAGGTGGGTTATTTAAAGTTATTTTATAAACTATTTTCCCTTCCCACACAAGGAAAAATATTATGTTTTCTACAAATTTACCTCGAGCCGGCAAATGACTACTTTAGTAGACAAGGGAGAGAGGACTATTTTGTATGCGTTCTAACACCGTCAGGAGTGTTGGCGTTCACTCATCATCGCTGAGACACTCGGGACTTCAAAAGATAATATATCAATTGTTCAATCTGTCGATACAGTAGTGCAGCCCGTGAACCAACAAGAGGAGCAAACTTGGTTCCTTGGACCTTTAAATGTTGAAGACCCCTGCCTTAGACCATTCTGCCACTGAAGCAGACAAATTTACTTGCTATTGGACTGTCATCTTTAATACAAGGAATAGTATAGAACTTAAGATATAAATTTATTTAATCACTATAAATCAATAGGCATCCACATAAGTTAACATAAGATTTAGCCATTTTATATCTACAGTAGCCCCATGGCTTCTTTGGTGCTGACTGACAGCTTTAAAAAGTTACCAGCCCAAATTACGTATCCCTACACCGAACCAGATGAGCTGCAAAAACATGTGTTTAGCAGCTGTCACTTCTGACGGTCAAAATTTAGGTATATACCTAAATGATGGCTGTGAGAAGTCAGCTGTGAGCTGTCAGTCAGCAGTGAGCTGTCAGTCAGCACCAAAGAAGCCATGAGGCTACTGTACACATAAGTTAGCTAAAAAAAGGGTTAAATAGTTGGGTTTGGGGGGGGGGGGGGGTTTTTNGGGGGGGGGGTTTCTTACCAAATTGTTAAAGTAAAATGTACAGTTTGCTTCCTAATATTGGTCCGGCACAAATAAAATATTTTCTACTCAAAGATATAAATTATATAAATATCTTTTCCCCACATAGAGTAAGGTCCTAGAAACTAAATTCAGGGCTATCTTGTAATAGGGTATATGATGGTATCTACTGGAAACATAAATTAATCAATATTTCCTTTAAACTTGTATTTTAACATAAGTTTTACACAGGGTTCCTTTCAAATATTAAACAAGAAATTAGTATTTAAAAAAAATTACCATCTCAGTTTATTGCCTGAGAATAAAAAATGTAAGCTATTCAAGTTCTTCCTTAACAAAGACTTAACCTACCCTAGAAATGGTGTTCGTTAAAAAAAATCGATGATAATAAATGTAAAAATATGAGAAGAATTTTATTGGATCAAGCCAGTGTGTAATTTTCTTTGTTTTAACTTTGAAATGTCAAATATAAAATAATTCTGGTTTACTTCCAAACATGGTTTGTTTATCTAAATGGATATTCTTGATTAAACACATAAAAAAAATACACAGAAGAAATATAATATACAATTAGAGAAATAAAGTATGTTTACACCAATATATTTAGTTTGATTAATAAAGTAGAGCAGAACATTATTACAGCTTAAAAAGACATAAAATTACATAAATATAATTTACATTTCAATTATGATAAGATAAGATGAAGAGAATTTATACAAAATAATTACTATCATATTATAATAATTACTAAATTTATGGAGGGCAGTAATACTAATACTTTTACAAAAATATACATAGAGAATTTTCCTAAACTGTAACATTCAGGTCTATTTTATAATGGAGGTTTCAATAATTTATAAATAGCCAATAAAACATGATTGCATAAGGAAATGTGTTTATAAGAGATAAGATATTTTAATTAAACTAATAAACATTTTTTTTTTCAAACAAAATTACCAAGCATTTCATGTGACTAGAAGCTGATACTCACTCCTATGACTAGATTGAAACATATTATCATCTAAAAACAACAAACACTTTACACCAAAATAATATCCATCAAATTTATTAACTGGTGAAAAGAATTACACCTAATTGGTTTTGTAAACAGTTAAGAGGATATAAGAACAAACCTATAATCCTAAAATGACAAATTTAAACAAAATTCAACATAAGAAAATTATTAATGATAGATGATGACAATTAAACTAACATATTAGTTTCAATATTATATTGATAAAAGACAATAACCTTAAAGATTATATCTGACATGTATCATCATTTCAAATTGGTTTTCTAAGTCAAAATTATAAACTCTAGCAATTAAGAACTGTAAGGTCTTTTAAATTTACTTTATGTGTATCAACAAAAAGGAAAGTTGTGTTAGCATTGTTAATATAAAATAAAAATATAAACAGCTGGAACAAAATTAATAAACAAAAGCTGCATTAGGAATTGAAAAAAAAATCTTAAGTTGTGATCAATAAAAGTATTGGATTTCATTACATTAAAAGTCAATCTACATTTTTTATAGTTGAAAATGGTAACAAAATAACTTAAATAGAAGCAGCATAGTGCTAAGATTAGAAAAGTCACATGCAAAATTGTTGAAATAAGACAAAACAATGAACATTTAATCACTCGCCAAAGACTTGTGTGCACTTTATTATATGTTAATCCTAGATACTGTCATGATTGTTTTTATTCCTCTATGATGTTGTTTACTCTTCTTGCTACCATTGCTATGCACAAATAATATGAATCAACAAACTAATAAATAAGTTCTTGCAATGTAATTATTCTTTGAATTACTACAAAAATTATTAAATTTAACTAAAAATCTTTTATCCCAATAATCCTTCAGTCAGTTCAAACACTTCTTTTACCAATTCTCTTTGGTTAACAGAACTAAGTTTCATGATGATTTTTTTTCTCCACAATATCAAGTGACAAAGCCTATGAACATTGTTGTGTGTTATTGATTATTTTAAGTTTAGTTTTGATAATAGAAATACAATTGATCTCAAATGACTAGAGTTAACTTAACATATCTTTTGATTGTCATTTTTATGTGCCAAGATTTTATTTACTGACTTTTTATATCAAAATCTAGTTTTTTATTTAACAAAATCCAATAATTCTATTTACCACAAATCACAGCCTCTATCTTTATTTCATTAGAGCAAATTGATTAAAACTAAATTACCTTTCAGTGATGACTCAGGTTGTCATCCACAATTTGAATCATGTACTCAACAATGAACTAAACAAAGATAGAAAAATATTCCAAATTCTAAACGTTTAATCTAAATGAGCTAGATTATTTATTAACACAGATATGGAAGCAAAGTTTGATTATATTGGGGCAGTAATGTATCCTTTCATATTAGCTTTTAGAAAATAGTTCAATCACCATACTCCATGGCATCAGTTCACAATCAAGCCATTTCGACCAAGCGGCTGCCATCTGTTGACAAAAATGGTGCCAACTTTCGCGGGTAGAGGTTGTAAATGTGCCAGCATATTGAAAGATAGATAACTTGGCAGATCCATTCCATGTTTGGCTAATTGCACACATCAATGGATACAAACGTTTAGTCGTTTTAATGTGCTCATCGCATCTGTGTAACCATCCAGGCCATTCACCTTTTACACTAATGAGGTGGGAGTGAGAAAGCTAGAATTGAAGGCCTAGTTGGCATGATATCACATCCGAGGTTGCATGATACATGGTAGCGCTGAAGATAATTGTGTGCTAGTAAATATGGTATATTTTCTAACCAGTTCAAGTGAGAGTGATGTGTGACCCACCCCTGCATCCACGTTACGTTCAAATTCAACAAGAGTCAACTTCTGCATGGTACACAGTGCAGTAAAACTTACAAGAATTTCTCCCGGAATTGTTGGGACAGCAATAAAAAAGTTTCCTCCTCAAAATATTCTTCCATAATACAGTAGTTAATACATCTATAGTAGTACATAGGTATCCTAGAGTTCATAAGTTAATTAAACTACTTTAATATAATCATACGTCAAGTCATATGATTTTCAGCTGTTACTTATGCACTTGGCTACCAACACCTATAAAATAACATTAATAATATAGTAAAATGTTGACGATTTTGAATGCAAAAAAGTTTGTATTTTCTAAAAGGTCTTTTTTACCAAAATCCAACTATATGCCTATCATTACTTGTTTCAATAGGAAACTGTCACAAAGCTGCCATGTGTTAGAAAATACCCCCGGTCTTTTGTGTCCTGCAAGTGCAACTGTGAAGCTACACATTGCATGCCACATATTTCAAAATGTGATGTCTAGAAAACCTGTTCTTTACAGGGAGTGTAGCCACATCAGCATGAAGGGAGAGTTAGGAATCGTTAAGGAGAAACGCATCTCAGACTCTTTTGTGTCTAATTTGGAGTTACTATACACCTATCATGCTTATATGGAAAGTTTGCTGGTTCTTTTATATTCCATATAAATAATTAAAGCCATAAGGTTCATTTGATTAACACTTAATTAGTAGCATGTTTGTGGTAATTTTCATCTAGTTTTGAAAAGTAAAAATAAATAAAAATCAGTATTTTTTTGTTAGTAAAATGAATTAGTGTCAAATGGCTTGGAAATGTACAATAATACAGTTTATCTACACTGTATAATAATGTCAAGTGATTGATAGTGAAGGAAGCCAACCTGAAAGGATAGTTAGGTTAGGCCTGGATAGAAAAACATACTTCTACTCAATTCTTCTCTTCTCAAACTACTGCACTATATTACACTTAACACATTGTTTTGAATTTTCGGAGATGTTCCTTTATAATTAGAAGAGACACATTGAAAATACACAAACAAAGAGAGACTATAGAGCTATATGTTTCTAGAATGATTTAAAATATGAAACCGAGAACTTGCAGTGTTGCCAAATTCTTTCATTTGTAAGAATTAGGTAACATTATTTACACATTTAAATTAATTAAAAGTACTCATAAACATAAAATACTTGATTAGGTATAAAATAAATCATATTACAAATAACTCCGTAATCCATTTAAGATTTGAATTGGCACAGTAATAATTGGCACAGCTTTCCTAAACCATTACTGCTGGTTAACTTCTACCTTTGGTTCCTAAGTTTTCAAATTTATGTCAGTCTTCATATAAATATAGACGGACCAATTATAACTTCAATTCTGATATGTTTCATCAAGCTTCTCCTAAATAAAAATATACAGGCTTATTTTAGTCTTGGCTATGCAAAATCACTCTAGTGTTAAGCACATTTAGTAAGTTTCCAATTATGAAAAAAAAATCACCTTTGATATATTGTCAATGTAAATTTGCATAATACATACATAACATAGCTAAGACAAATGAATAGCTGAATCTATCGTTTCATAAATGTAATTTACAAACATTTTAAATTGTAAAAAAATAAATCCAACTAATCTTTGACTATGATATACATTAGATAGTTCATTGATAAATATTTAAGGGCGTTGCCTACACATGACGTCACGACTGGTTAAGATGGTATTTCACATTTTAATAAATTTATGTTTTACTCAACGAGTTTTAAAGATATAAAGTAGAAACAAAAACCAAAAAAGTTTTAAAATTGCCATAAAAATAGTTCTATGTCACAACATTTTTTTTTCTTTAATTAGTTTTTTTGTAAACATGTTCTTTTTTTAAACCTTCTACAACTTGGGCTGTTTGGCTTGGTCACGAAATTGGCCTGTAGGAGTCTTCCTGCCAGGATGTAGATTAAAAAAGTATGTGGTAGCATATGTCTATCTAGACTAGGAAACAAGATAAAAGGTAAAATTAAAAAGCTATTCAATGTTTTCAAGTTACAAATAATATGGTGAGTGTGTAAGCTCATCAGAGGAAGAGAGAAAGGGTTATCAGCAGATAAACAAGAGGCCTCAAAAGAAAGATTCTGATTTTCTTCCCTCTCTTTCTATTTTGTACAATGGCGTCTAAATGTGATAGTGCTTAGACTGCTTGGGTGTGTCAAGTTAATATGTAACCCTCTTCGCGAAATAGCTTCGAAGTCTCCAAGTAGACAAAGTCGTTAATAAAATGTTTATATGGTTTAAAGGGTCTAGACTAAGTAAAATTAAAACAAAGTGCTTTATTTTACTAGATTCTTGTACTCATTTAGTTAACCTAGTGGTTTTTGCAGAAATCTATAAATCTTGTGTATTCCCGGTTTTTTCATGAAAGTTAATCATTATAAAGAGTTTTTTTTTATCAATGGTTGAATGCAGTTTTAAATAGTCTGTAAAAATAGTTTTTTATAACATTTCCCTATTTTGCACATCAGAAATAAAACAGGTGAGATTAAACATGAATAATAGTCCTGCGAGAATTGTTATCAGGTTAGTGACAGTGTTTGCTTCACCCAGCTAGCAACATGAACGGCCAGTGCCCCACAACAGTCATTTCTTCTTGAACAGCCGCGAGCGTCGACACAGCCTTCTATACGTGAGCATGACCCAAATCAGTATAATAGCCGCTCCCACCATGTAGGTTGTGATGACAGTCGATTCTTGCGGCATGTAACACTTGGAGAGTGCGTAGTTGTTCGGAGAAACTACAACCTGTATTTATGGAAACAGTTGATGAAACAAAGCCACATCTTTTTATAAGAATTCAATAAAATAAGAAAACATTCCAAAAATTTAACTTTAAATAAACTGAATACATTTCCCCAAGTCCAAGCCTCAAATATAAATCGTCATTTTAATTTTGAATTCTAAATATTAAATCTAGTTCATAATTTACATTGTTGCCATTGAATAAAGAGGTAATGGCTGCCTTTTGAGGAAAATCAATCATTACCACCCAATCATCTGACAAAGGTTTCATTCTATTGAAACTCATCAGGAGGTAGTGTGAAAAGTGCAACACAACTCCCTAAACGAGGAAACAAAAAAACACAAAAGACATAAAAATAAAATTGATGAAGAATGATAAGACATTTAGATAGCACCATGCAAAAGTAACGAATATCATATCCACCTTTCCTGTACCTTCTTCCAAATGTAACAAAATACCTCAAAACACAAAAAGAGGTTTTACTTATAGAGAAATATAGAAAACATAGTAATATATTTGGAAGAAGGTATAGGAAAGATAGATAAAAACATATAAAAGGGACGAACACAATATTATTTTTACAATGAATAGAACAACACATTTCACACTTTACATTGCTGCCACTGGACAAAGATGTTTTGGTTTCCTCTTAAATAAAATTGATCGTCACTGCCCAATCCCCCAACCTAGGTTTCATTCTATCGGAACTCATCAGGGAGGAGTGTGAAAAATCGATTTCCTTTAAGATGCAACCATTACCTCTTTGTCCAATGACAGCAATGTAAAGTGTGAACTGTGTTCTTCTTTTCATAGTATAAGCCATATTGTGTTCGTCCCTTTTATATGTTTCTATCCATCTTTCCTAGACCTTCTTCCAAATATAATACAATTACCTCATAAAGCGAAAAGAGGTTTTACTTATAGAAAAAACAAAGTAAAAATTAGAAATTTAACTTAAATCTCTTTTTTTTCCTGTCTTAAATTCTGAATTTGTTCAAATTAATATTTAAATTGTCAGAGAACATATAAAGAGTTAAGCCTTGTCTACCCTGAGCATCATATCTTTTGCAATTTTTATCATGTCTACACAGTTCGTATCCTTAATCACATGACCATGCCAGCCAATGAGAAAGTTAGAGACATTGTCCAATAAAACACTTCAAATTTTATATAGAAAGGAGCTAGACCAATTTTGGTGGCAGCATGGTCTAAGGTGTCACTCTTGCAATAGACTAGACTGCCAATTGAAGGCAGATCGAGTTTCGAATCCAGTTCAAATGTACTGTGAGTGGTTTTCCCTAAATGGTTTTCCACTTTCCCTTAACACAAATGCAGGTACTCTTTATATAAAATTCAACCTTCCTCGTCCTTAACACATTAGCATATGTGTGGTGTTATACTAAATACAAGACAACACTTACTTAGACCAGAATATAAAACTGGCTTATTCCATTCAAGCTTAGATAGGTAATTTATTCTAAATCCTCAACAAAGAAAATTTCAAATAATTTTATGACCATTCTTTATTTTAATTTTATAGTTGCTGCATAACTATACAGATGAAAATTTGCAAAATTATCAGCATATATAAGATGTGTGTTCTGTAACACTGTATTGTAGCCACCCTTCCCCCATGTAACAGCATGTAGGTATTAAGAGCTTGCCCCCTGCTATCCCCCTTCATGTAAACAGCATTATCTGCTTTATGGATGACCCAAATGTTCAAGTAAAAGTGTATTTGTCCCTTGGAAAGTGTATACTCACCAACATAAAGCTAGGGTTATCTTTGTTTCGCCAGCTAAAAGAGGAGATGGTCCACTCATGAATATCTTTGCGGTGGATACGATTACAGCCGTGATGTGTATGTCCTGTGACGATTAATCGTGGCTTCAACTCATCAAACAACTGCAAGCATCAGCATCAGATAGAACAAAAATAAAAGGGGGTGAAAGAAATGTGTGAAAATAAGCACCAAACCTAAGAGTTTTGAATTTTTATTTAGAGAATCTAGAATTATAACTGTACCACATTGTTTTTGTATTACTGTGCCGTGTCCCTCTTTGTGTTTGAAGGCGAGCAGAGGGCCACAATATTGTCTATTTGACATCAGCAAAGCAGGTTCTTTTGAGTTCGAATCCAAGAAGAAACTATTCGTGAATTTTGAATAAATATTTAATCATAGCCTATTTAAATATGCTAAAATAATGATGCTAAATAAAAAGTTCACACTTTACAATGCTGCAATTGGACAAAGAGGTATGGCTGCCTCTTGAATAAAATCGAACATTACCTAGGTTTCATTCTATCGGAACTTATCGGGAGGGAGAGTGAAACGCCTAATGCGACATCCTAAAAGAAGAAACAAAAAAACAAAAAGGAGGAAAAGTCAATTTGTATAAAGTGATAGGACACTTGGGTAGGATGGATGTAAACTAATGTAAATCCAGAGCCTTTTTTTTATATGTCTAACAGTTTAGCCACAATAGACCAGCAAAGAAAGGTTCACACCGACTTTAAAGTTGCTCTGTTATTTTGAAATTTTTTCAGGGGTTAAATTTTTTTTAAACTTTTTGGAATTTTCCCGTTGGTTACAGGCTGCGTTAGTGGCGGGACACTTGCCGGTTAGCTCGCGAGCTATTAAGATGTATTCTAAGAGGTACGAATAGTCATTCTTCACGTGTGGTCTTTATGGTGTTGCGAGGGTGTTGCGAGATGGGTGGAGGAAAAGGGAGACCCCCATGTGGCAAATTTATCACCAATAAAGCCATATTATGTCTATCTTCATGTAATAATTAATTTTTTTATTTTCATTATGTAACTAGTGGTTTAAAATATAAGAAAATTTCTATTAACTTTCCTCTAAAGTAGAACTTCAGCATCAACACAAATTTCAATTTCTTTGATCGACTATGTTCTTCACACCGAGAAGCTCTACTGAACCCACTGGCTGCCGCAGACAATATCTAAAGAAGAAGATGGAGAGGAGGAGACTGGATGGATTCAACTGGTTAGAGTATTAATTTTCTAATATGGTGCTAAACAAAGTTTGCATCACTAAATTACTCTAGAGTAAATTAATACCACTTCCGAAGATTCCCTGGAAAGACATTCCCATCTTTCTCTAAACTTCTGCGTCTTAAGATCTTCTGGGGCTTGATCTGGCTCGTGGCAGTCTGCATCAGACTCTCGGTACATCGGGAAATGCTAGTACAAACATTAGAACATTACAACAATATTCAAAAAAGATTAAATAATCATTTATTTGTTCAAATCAAAATTTAGAGGGAATTACGACCTGAAATTTCAACCGGCAGAAAAAGGATATGAATAGAAGAAACTTTGATAGAAATGATTAATACCTGCAATAGAATTGGACGACTGTAGTGCTCTAATTCCATTCCTTTAACACATTTCCCGACACCTTTTGTACATTTTAATTGTCCTGAAATAATAAACAAAATAAATATGTGTTGCAAGATACCATGATTAGAGTAAGATCATTAAAATAACTTTATAGTTGAAGTTTTTTTACATATGTAAACTAACTTATTTTTTGAGGAAGTGTGAATATTTACCTCATTGAATATTTTATGTATGCCCTGTTATAGCTTGGCATCTTTTTGTCTTAACAAAAATGTCAGAGCCTGAAGTAATTCAAACCTCTATCATGAGTTGTTCTACAGCAGCCGTCATACATACATATAATATATATATATATATATATATTTTTTTTTAATGGTATTATGCCAAGTTGCAAAGCTACTATTATTAAATTATGACAAACTTATAGCGAAAAAAAATCATACTCAATGGATATATAAGCCCCGAGTTTTGGCCAGATCGATAAAGGGGGGGAGGACTGAAGAGCCGGATTAAGGGGTCCATCTTCTAGTGTCCTGCATACTGCCGCTGAATGGGCACTGATCAGTCTTGAAGAATATTCCGGATAAGGGGTCACAGAGGGGAGATTGGTCCTCCCAAACTTATCAAACCCCTAGTTACCCTCGGGTTGCATAGTAGTCAGAGCGTTGTGAAACATCGATACAAGTTGTAACATCAAGGCTAGCTCAGTAAGCGGACTATTGAATATTAGAGCACTAACAATAGTGGGGACCTTTCTCAAATAAATAACTTGACTTGTTCAACTACATCACAAACTCAATAAATGACTATAGTGGACCCATACCATTATTTGAAGCAACCTAACCCAACTTTACAGATTGGCCCACGATGTAGGGTGATGGCAACAGCCCTATAATCATCAGTTTTAAAGTAAATACTATATTTTAGTCTCAGGGTGGCTAAAAAACATATTTTACAAAATTCCCTGACTTTTCGAGGTTTTCCAGGCAACATTTTTCAATTTTTCCCTGACTACTTTTTTTCAGTTTTAATGGTGGATGATACCCTTTGTTTTATCTATTATCGACCCCATATTGAAAAAAAGCTCGTATCTACTAAACATAAATGGTTTTATCACTTATTTTAAAGATTAAAATGTTATTATATTTAGGTATATTAACTTTTATTTTAGTGTCTAGTTGTGAAATTAATGGGATAGTTTATTTCCCTGACTTTTCCTTATTGTTTTGTTTTGTTAAATTCCCTGACATTTCCCTGTTTTCCCTGTCATCCAAAAATTCCTTGACTTTTCCAGGTTTTCCCTCTCTGTAGCCACCACGAGTCTTTATTACGGGCAGGCCTATTGAATCCTAAAATATTGAAAAACATTCCACATTTAAAGAACTTTCATATTCAAAAGTACAAAAACAAAACATAAAAAATGTTTTTTCATTTGAAATTATGAAAATGAAATCAATTTAAACTCTTTTTTACTCGTTGGTTTAGGATTCCAACATACTTTAGGTGACCCCAGACATTAATTTACTACTTGACTGAATGAATCTTATAGAAAAACCAACCAAATGAACATTAAGGTGTTATTTTTTATTTTCAACAACAACTTTAATAACAGTAATAATAAATAATAATAATAATCATAGTAACAATAACCATACCAATGATGATGATAATGATAATTATGATGATGATAATAATAATAATAATAATACCTAGCACCGTGTCTTACTACCCGTTAGGGTTATAAGCTCAAGTACTAATTACGTTAATGAGTTGTAATTGGAAAGGTTAAATCTAGAGGAAGTGAACCCGAAATTGTGTAGCGGTAGAGTGGAAACCCCTAGTTTACCCGAGCGAGATGTGAACTTCAATTTCCCTAACCTTAGCATTATAGCTCAACACGAACCAGCATGTTAGTTAACTACGCCACCGAGGCATGTTCAAAAAAACTTTAGAATCGAGAGCAGAATAACCATACTAATTTGAGTAAATTGACTCCTTATGCTTTGAGTTTTTTTATAAAATGCAAATTCACAATTGAAAACCTGGGTTCTATTATATCGACTGAATTAAAAATCAAATCATACTCGATATTTTCTGCAATTGGAGCTCAGCAGGCCTGCACAGGAAACAACCATCACCTTCCATTGCCATGCTGTTGATGAGAACGAAGTAGTTTCCTTTGATGGTTACAAATTTTACTGATGGGGCGCTGAAAGCTGACGAGAACCGTTCTTGAAGATATGGGCTGATCCTGTTAGCATAATTTCAAAAATTACTAAGAATGACGGTTAAATGAGTAAAATATATAGTCGAACGTGGATTAGTGAGACATGGATAAGCGAGAAAACTCTATAAGTGAGACTAATCGCCAGGCCCCATCATTTTCCCCTCTGAAAACCTTTATTGGTGATAGTCACAAAACCTCTCTAAGTGAGAGTCGTTTTTCATGTCCAGACCTCTATAAGCGAGTCTCTCTTCCAGGAAATGCAACGCAATTGTGTGTGTTTTGCCAAGTCACACAAACACAAGCGTGGTTTATTTGTTTCTCTGCAAGGGGTCAGGTCTGCATTAGTAAGCAAAAATGAATTAATTGATTTCGATCGCTGCGGGAGGTGTGTCGTGCATTCCTTATCTTGTTTCCCATGTTTTCTTAAACCTCCATAAGTGAGAGAAGTAGGTGCTTGACCTGGATTAGTGAAAACCTCTATAAGTGAGAGAAGCCACTCCTGAATCTCTATAAGTGAGAAATCTCTATAAGCGAGTAAAAATCCCCGGTCCCTTGAACACTCACTTATCCAGGTTCAACTGTAGTACATAAAAATATAAGAGCTTTAAGATGGGAGTATTCTGTATAGGAGATGTGAGAAAAAATCTGTGTTTTTTTTTTAATTTTTTATAGCAAAACTTTTTTTACCCAAGATAAATAAAATATTGGTCCAGTAGTAACAGAAAATTTAATTTTCTTCCCAAGGGGACCTCAATAGTTGTTGAATAACCATCATGAGCATAGCGGCATTAGATAAGAAACTTTTTAAATGAAGAAAAAAAAAATTAAATACCAGGACCCCCTTGACATATCTGTTTATATTTTATATCACCAAGTGAAGAAAATCAAACACTATATTTATACTGGAGCAATATTTTAGTCATACAAAAAAAAGTTTTTATATAAAAACTGAAATAACACTGAACTTTTGTCATGTCCCCTAAACTCTTATATTAACACATAGTGTGTTATTAACGACCGTCGAACCGCATGTTATTTTCAAGTTATTTATATTTTACTTGCAAATAGTGAAAGGACTCAAATTTGTTCTTGCCAAAATTCAAAATAGTTCCTCAAAAGGTGCAAACTTTCTTTCGGTCAAGGTTAGTAAAAATATCATAACTTTTGATTAGCTTGATAGAAATTGTAATTGTATTTCAAACACATTTTTCTGAAAAAAAAAATTTAAAAAATAAAGATGTCATGATTCTTACAATTAGATGATTACTTCAGTTTGTCCATAAAGTTCACACAAACTACCCATGTTATGTTTTATGCGTGTACAAATGTCAATATTTTGTGGTGAGGTAAATATCTTTAGCTAATTCTGAGTCAATTATATTTTACCTAACTTGTTTTTTTCTAAACTAAATTTGTATTTCCTATCTCCCTGCCCCATTTTTTTTTTATCGCTGTGTCCTACACCCTGTTAGGACTACACACATATATGAGAATTACTCTCTTGGGGTAAGTTAAGGATGAGGAAGGAACATTTTAGAAGTTATCTAATCTACCTGCATTTGTGTGGAAAGAGAGTGGAAAACCCTCCTCAGTAAACCCGAGTAGTACTCAAACTTTGATCACCCCGTCATCATCAGGTCAGTATAATAAGAGAGTGATGCCTTACACTACTCGGCAACTAAATCAGATCCTGCCCATCTTAATTATGGGTATTTTATACTAATGGAATAAGGATGAGGAAGGTAGAATTTAGAGGATGTATGACCGCACTAGCTTTGCCGATTCGGAGACAGTTAACATACCCGTAATGGAACCCAACATCGTGATTTCCAACCACAACAAAGAGCTCTGTTCCTTCAGGGACTGCAAACAAGTCATGGAACCTTGTAACGTAGTACTTGAATTCTTTCTCGCTGCACCATAAGCCCTCATCAAATAAATCTCCTGAAAAACAATTCAAGTAATAAAATTACATTAAAATAAATAGTGAACCAAAGTTAGAAAGAAAATTTTATAGTTTTAAAAAAAAAAAGGATAGATAATGTGAGGATAATTGTTTCAATTCATTACTATTTTATTTTTTATTCACTAATTTTCAAATGAATAATAGATTATGGTTATAATTACTAACAACACAACTCTTAAAATTGCCTTAAGGGTGCCACCTCATTAAGCGATAAATTAACGCGCAGATGTCAAACTCTAACACAATATTTAATTTGATGATGCATTATTTCAAAATATGGTTCACACCAAAACAAAGTAGAAAATTTTCAACAGTGTTCTTTTCCCTTAACAAACCTATATTTTCAGTTTTATTAATAAAATAAAATGTGTGAAAATGTGACAACTCATTTTTAATTACTTGTTAAGTATATACGAAAAGCTACGATACTATGGGCCAGTTTCATAGTCAAATTTAGTACGCCTCAAGTGCGGCGCTACACTAAGTACAAGACGACACCTACCTAAACCAGAATGGAATGGGCCAGTTTCCTATGCGAGAACGGCCCATTCCATTCTGGTTTAGGTAGGTGTTGTCTTGTACTTAGTGTAGCGCCGCACTTGAGGCGTACTAAATTTGACTATGAAACTGGCCCAATGGCTGTATCTGAATAGTCTACTTATGCGGCGTTGCCTTGACTAGTGCCCTTGATAGCTGCATTGGCAATTACGTGACCAAGTGTAGATCTGTCCGAATACTCGCAAATGATACCTATGCAGTCTTCTCGAGGTCTTGGTAACCATGGATACGAAGGCTACCAGCCGTGAGCTGTTCTCGCGGTATCGGTTGCGGTGTTTGACTGGCAATTGTTTTAGTAGTAACTTTTTGTCTGCTTTAGGACTGACTTACGTTTTCCGCCATTTTAAATAAGGTTGTTGCCATTCAAATAGTATGACGCATTCTTCGCTATGAACAGCGCGAGAAGTGTAAAATCATCAAGACTGCATCAAATCTAAAACTCAAGGGTCCAACAAAGGAGCATTGGCCTATTCAGATACAGCCTAAGCTTGATTAAAAAAACTCTAAATTTATACTTCCTCTAACAAATACAGTAATGTTTTGTTAAGCTCAAATCTAATCTTAAGCTAGTTGAGAACTAGCAGTACACTTCCCTCATTAGTAAAGCCCCGTAAAAAGGTTTTATTTTCGGTTAAATTTTGTTTTTTAAATCTCATTTTTCGGTGTTATTTCATGTTTATTCAAAATTTCATGTTATCTAAGGTGTTTAAGTATTATTTACATAGTGAGACAATATATACAAAATTAAAATTTATTATTGAAACCTTATATATTTGCCTTCAAATTCTTTGTCAAATTTGTCTGCATATCTCAAAATTTTGTAGCCTAAAGTTAGTTTACACTACAGCAAAATACTAATCAAATTACAGCATGGTCAAAATTTCTGCTTAATTTCGTGTTAGATTAAAGGTTTTTTTTTGTTTTTTTAAAGCGATATTATTTCATTTTATAGGAGGATTTCCTGTAACAAGACGATTTTGTTTTATTTTGCTTTTCAAAAACATTGTAAATCTTATATATAAAATTCTCGTGTCACAATGTTCGTTCCCGTACTCCTCCGAAACGGCTTGACCGATTCTCATGAAATTTTGTGAGCATATTGAGTAGGTCTGAGAATCGGCCAACATCTATTTTTCATACCCCTTAGTGATAAGAGTTGTCCACCCTTAACATTTTTCTATAATTTTTAGACATTTTTTTAATATCTTTATATAATTCTTATACCAGTGTGTAACGGGCAGCGTGGGGGG
>CABFVX010001993.1:98906-132224 GCA_902151425.1 Timema shepardi
AAAAAAAAAAAAAAAGTCAAATACAAGGAAGAATTTTAGGTCAAATAAAAATGCACAGATACTACAAATATTTTTTATGTTTGATGAATATTGTAGTGATATGAGTTACAGGTTGATGAGGCTTTAAAATGGTTTTCACAATTATAATCAATAAAGAGTCACAGGGTGAACCACCAATGGATAACAATGTGATACAAGGAAGGGACGGACTCATGAAAAATGGCAGCATATTATAAATTATAATTTTTTTTATCATTTGCAACACAGTTACTCAAGATGTTGAAGTTTAAATCCCATGTATACTAATGTACTTTAAAAAATATATATATATATAAATAATTGAAAGATTATTTTTAAATTTGGGTTACTAACAATGTCACCAAATGTAATGAAGAAAAATGGCATGGAAGGAAAGATTTCATGCAAATGTTTATTTCCCTCCTATTGACTACAGCTTTAAATCAAGTGCATTTTTTTTTCCATACTCCTGAGAATAAATCCAATTTCCTTTCTCATAGAAATATAGAAAAGAATTTCAGATGGGTTCCTATGAAGAAAATATTATCAAATTGAGTTATTTTTAACATAGCTATATAAACACTTGGTAATTAATCGGGGTGTCTAGCCAAACTAGATTTTAAAATTTCCTTACTTTTCCACTTACTATAAATTATAAACCTCATTTTATTAAGATTGCAGCTTGATGTGATATTTTTTATACATAGTGCCTAGAAACTCTGAAATTGTGTCACTCTATGAAGGAGTTAAAGGGTTTCAGCCTAAAGAAAAGGACTATGGGGTAATATGATCCTAGTTAGATTTCAGTGAGATCATACAGATATATTAATAAAAAAAATTGACTATTTTAAATAAAAGTTATATATTTTTAAAATCGAATTTGGGAAAATTCCATAAACTTTATGGAATTACCCAACTTTTCCAGGTCCCTGGACACCCTGTTAATGTACCAAAAATTATCTAACTTTTGTTTGGAAACAGTTTTCAAAAGTACATTAAATTAAGAGTTAAGAGCTACGAATGAGGATACGCCGAGGGGAATAAATAAGCGTAGAAGTGAATGATTGAATCACCATTAATGTACATACCCAGGACTCAAACCGACAAGGCCACTGATAAATTATGAATAAAAGTTAGAATCTTTGGCATTTTCACTTCCTGATAGTTAAAAGAATGATCGCTTGAACTGCTATTAATTTCAGGAGATAATTGGGCAGTAGTATGTCATAACCAGATTATTTCACCCAATTATGTACACACAAAAATCTAATACTAATTAGTTGTATAAAGAGCAATACAAAAATTAACCCCAAGTCAACAATGACCGTATCTCTAAAATATATTAAGGAGCCGATGTTCTCACACAACTATTGCCAATGCCTAAACAATAAGGGAGAACCACTACAGTGGTTGCATGGTCTAAGGCGATACTCTTGTAATAGACTAGGCTGCAGAGGATGGGGAGGTCATAGTTTGATCCCAGTCGAGTGTTCTCAAGGTTTTCCCACTCTCTCTCCACACAAATGCGGGTACACATTCTCTAAATTCAACCTTCCTGATCTATAGCCCATTGGCATAATTAGTACACAAGTGTAAAGCCCGCATAGTTATTAAGACCCAGTGATAAAAAAAAAAAATTGTAAGTGATAGTTGAACCTTAGGATACTGATATTTTAGGGGTAGAGCATTGATACACTGAGAAAAAATGTCACAGGTTCAATCATTGTGTTCAGGAATCATTTTCAAGCTACATTTAATATCTACAAGGAAAATTTATTGAAACATTACATTAGGGGTGAAATCCACCTTTTCAATTCAAAGAAAGCTTGAATCGACTATATGAAATATCCGTCAGGGGGAAATTGCAAATTTCGAGTATCTTTTGTTGGCGGTTTATGCTCAAATATAATATAGTGTGGTTATTTATATAACTTTATATACTAAAATTAGTTGTTAAAATGTTTTAATACAAGATTGTTAGTCAAATTTCATTCTAATCTGATAAATAAATAACTATAACAACATTGAATTTCTTCAAATTTGTTCGTGTTGGTATTAATTTATAATGTACATAGCAGCTTAAAAAGGCAGTGGTTAAAAATAGAGTATTTTTATTAAAAAAAGATTTGTAATTATCGAGGCCAGAATCTTTTTCCAAGCAAAGTCAAAGCTGATGTTTGTTTCGAAGCTTCACATACCCATAAAATACATATTATTTTGTGATGAAGATCAACTCCCAAACATTTGTGCATTTTGACATATTGCATACTTCCTATGCATAAAGAAGTGTCGTTGAACATCCACATAATTAATGACACTCGCTTCATGAACGCAATAAAAGAGTAAAATTAATTTGTTGGAATAACCATCATAATACATTTTTTCTATATGATCCACATGCTGCTAAGGGTGTGAATTGATTGTAAAATTCAATAACTGTTCACTACAGACATTTAGTAAATCAAATCATGCCATGAAATCCATCAATGATTCACCATAAATTAATTACAAGATCATGACAGCCTATGTAACGAGTACACAGTATTCTATTAACCACTCAACTATGTTACATTGTTTTCTATTTAGCCACATAATGGTGGGAGTAAACCGTAAACGTCTCTGCAAAAATCTTTGATTGATGATTTTAAATCAATACTTCACAAAAATTAATGTTTGGACAGCAATTTAATCACTATCTGAAATACAAAAGGTTGTCCACTAATTTCATCTTTTCTTCTTGGACAAATCAATCTAATTTTTATTTTATGATTTAGATTTTAGATCAATGGTATTAAACCTTTTTCGTTCACATACCCCTAAGGGCGACGAACAATGCAAATTATATATAAAAAAAACTCCATGGCGTGAGCATGCAAGCGATCTATAACGACAGAGCAGCCGACGCACTTAGTGGTGGTAGTACTAATATTTGTACACAAGTGGAAAAAGGGTGTCATGTAGTCAGCATAAGCCCTCCGGCTGTTAATCTCAGTTTTCTAATTAGAGTTGTTAATTCTTTATTCAAGTAGCTCCTCATTTGTCCTCACGAGGCTGAGTCTGACCTCGTTACAGACCCACTGCTTCACAGAAAAATTCTGCAAGTGCCCAGGATCAAACCCGAGAACTTCAGATTTGTAGCCAAGAACTCTGACCACAGAGATTGTCCAATGCAAGATATCCATATTCTATAATCAACATCTAAAATAAATGAAATACCCTAAACTCAATCCGAAATAATGTATCAAAATGGAAAATGAAGCTATTAAATAACAAATATATTAGTGCCTATTATTTAGACAACTTACCACCCAGATAAAAACTGCATAGGGGAAAATAAAAATAAAAAGTGAACTCCCAAGATCACACGTCCTTACGTCCCGGTCTCTTGTGACTGACCCCAAATCTGTACCTGATTATTCACCTTTCCCAGGTTGAATACCACCGATTTAGATGACATTAAAATATACTAATGAACAAACTATCAACAGCAAAGACCACATTTTGATTTCAAGATAACTGTCCAGCATATGACCTTGTAATAAGAAAGTACCCTGTATTTTAGGCTGCCTTAGATTTGAGTATGAGTCACAAACAGATTGATAGGTAAAACTTATTTGCTTCAGGACACACAATGTAGGAAGTTTGTTTTATTTTTGTTGATTAAAGTCACTGTAATCATTATTACCACTAGTTGCAGGTAAATTTTCTAATCACCTAAGATGCCTTGCCTTGAGGAGAATGCTTAAAAATTAATAATTATCATGTATCATAACATTCTACCACATTACCAAATAAAGAATTAAAAAAACAAACAGTATATGCTCATAACACAATCACGATACAATCCCACAAATAACATTTTGAGCAATAGCTAACATCTAAAAAAAAACAAAAAAAAAACAGAACAAATCACAAAAAACTGTTATGCATATAGGATATATATTTTCAACAAACCACATACGTTTTAACTTTGGGAACTAGATTAGTTTTGTGTTAGGATATTTATAGGAATCTTGGTTGTCATCAATAATATTGAAAGTAGATAGATCACAGTTGACATACAGTCTGGTTTGCAGTAGGCATTACGTTTAAACCTGTGTAGGAAATGTAGGTCACTACGGTATTTACCTATTTACTTATCACAATTGCTTGCACCCCCCCTTCCCCCTTCACCCCATCCCACGGAATTTGTATCTTATTCAACAGTTTACCTATCACGTAATAATGCCCAAAAAGTCGTGTGTTTCAGCACCACAGAGTTGTTAACCTTAAAATTACTATTTTATTTTAAATATAATTCAACATGATTTTATTTTTACAAACATTATGCACCTAAACACAAAACATGAGCTAATTCTAACACACACAGTACATTATGAAATACGAAGTTTAAAATTACGTGCGTAAACAGATACTAGTATTTTTTTTAATATATTGTAAATATTTAGTCTATAAAAATTGTAATATTTTGTTGAGGTAGTAAACGGGACATAGATGATACAATCACTAACCTAACTAATTAATCGATTTAACAAATACCCGATTATACTGAATATAAGATTACCCTAAAAACACTTGCCAACAAATTTTAAACAAATAAATAATCTTTGAAATTTAATGACACCAAAATATTGTTAAGAACAGAAACATTAACATTTAAGTATGTTAGGGCCAGTTTTATATCTCCCATATTAAACAGTTTTGTGTTCTTTATAGCAGGCTTGACACAAATTCTTAGATTTGGAAGTCCTGTTTCACCAGTCAGAAATTTTAATTTTTCAGCTACGAGCCGAGAAATATTTTTACCAGCTGACTTTCTTTCATCAGAAAAATAACTGGGCCTAACCAAAATATATGCAGTAGTAGTTTCATTTTTTTTAATGATGTCAAAAAAGTAAAATATAACACATTTAAAATATACAACCATTACTCAATTAAAAAAACATCTCAACTCAACTTACTGAACAACTTTAAATTCAATTATTATATGTTTATTTACAGCTGCAAAACAAGGTCAAGGAGTTAACATTCCTCTTGTATAAATAAACATCCAATGGTGAGGAACAAATGGGTTATATTCAGATAAAGACTATTGTGCCAAGATTTTACTATCAAATTAATTTCAAGCGTTTGTTGCAACTCTTGTAATGGTTTTTATATAAGTTTTAATTTCTCTTTATCTATTGGGGAAAAAATGTGACAATAATGTCACCTTTGAAGTATATTATAAAGGTTGATGGCATATGACTTGTTTTTGAATACACATAGATGTAGGTATTTGAGTCACAAAATTGATATTTTCTCGAATCTTAAATAGCTTGGATTTGAAGAAGCCATCATTATATATAACAATACAAGATGATTAAAAGAATTAACATTAATGTGTATTTTAGCTGTCAATATTTTTATTTCAAAGCTTCGTAACGGTTGAAGACAAAGTTTTTTCAAAGCAAAGACAAGGTTAGTGAATTTTGTATAAAACCTAAAAAAAACCCTAATAGGTTTTTAAGTGGTATTACAAGATTGGGTGAAAGCATTTACACCAGGGGGGCAATCTATATTCAGAACAATATCACCAATTAATATAGTCATTAATTAATACTTTCCAATCTTTCTTTCTGTCCAATTATAAACATGGCAAAACATAAACTAGTAGAGGTGTACTTAGGAAACAAGACAACAAATACCGAGACCAATTGTGAAAATTGTTTATGTATGTTTCAATTAACTTAACCATTGATTTCCAATTATATTTGAATACTAATTGAAGACTAGAAAGTAGCATTTTTGTAGGGTAAAAAAAAAACTCCATCAGTGGGCAAGGGGACTAAATGTCAAGCTCATTTGTCTGATTTTCTGGTGGTGAGGTGGTCTGGGTTTGAATCCCATGATAAAGGGGGATATTTCCTAAATGGTTTCCTGTTTTCCCTTCCCACTTAATTAGAGTAATTAAGTGTGGGTAGCCTGGAAATGTAGTTAGTTGCAGTGGAGGAAAAGAGAGGTTAAACTAGTGAGACACTAATAAAAAATTAACACTACATGATCCCACAACATTATTAGATAATACGCCTTAAAAAGAGTACACTTAAGGGGTATTTTTTAAGTATTTATTAGGCCACATTTAAAGGTTAATTGTGTGTGCAAGTATAAATAGGAGTTTTATTTTTTTGACCCCGATGAATCAATAAGATTGGATAGGGGTGTGCAAAGTCCATTTTTTTTTCAAATTGAAGCATGAAATATTCTTGAAGCCGAATCAAAATTCAAATATTTTTTTGCTTGTTTTATAAATGAAATAATGTTATATTTTAGCTATTTATTTGTAATGGTTTTATTGCACAATTGTTAGTAATAATTTGTTTTAATATGATAAAATAAGTTATAAATCACAACTTACAAATCAATTAATTCCGTTTTTTTTTTTCATTTGAATATTGATTTGTAATGTATACAACAGCTGAGAATGGAAATTAAATGACAATATTTTGAGTATTTTAGCGCTCAATAGTTTTAATGGCAAAGCTTCATAATAGTCAAAGCAAGAACTATTTTCAAAACAAAGTCGAAACTGACATTTATTTGGAGGCCAAGTCAATATGTCAAAGTTCGCACACCCTTACAATTGGGATTATTGTTTAAATGAGTAAGATGCAGATAGCTCAAAGTGGCATTATTAGCACACAATAAACTTCTAAAAAAAAATGAATTCAATGCAGATAAAGCAACAATTGGTCGTTTCTGATTATCAATACATGCATAGGCACACCTCTACAAAATACCTTGATAATATATAACAATATCAAATAACAACCGGGAAACAAAAATTAAAAACACAACTTCAGTGGAACACCACAAATCATTATTACTTCAAACATAAAAACTGTGATTGTATTTTTATAACATGATAACAAAAGCTAACAATCAGCTGTTTAACAACCACTGTACAATGATGAAATCTACTAGTTATCAAAAATATTTCCTTTCCAAGTGTACAGTAACTATTGCCGTCCCACACCTTGGGACTATATATAATATATAAATGTATATTTCAACAATTGGAACAATACTTTTTTAACTAACCCAAGCTTGAGTGATTGCACAGGACAACATCACCTATGTGTATATAATATAATATATTCATACCATACATAGACATGTAATTTTTTAGTCATCGATTATTTTTTTCGAAGAATGACAACACATTTAATTAATAGCTCCCGCAAGACAAGGCAACTTTTTAACATTTTGAGAAGTATTTTACATATCTAGGATTTCCAGAATTACTAACAAATGTTAATAAAAAAAACCAAACTACCCGGTAGACTTAGGCCAAATTTATTTGCATTTTTGTCATAAATTTGGACACAAAATTTTGATATAATTTAGAGATGAGAAGGCTTTATTTCAAATCTTTGTCACGGGTATGAATTAACTGTCAAACTTTAGAAAATTTAAAAGTAAAATATTAGCCCGAATAAAAAAAACAAACCTTAAGTTAAATACATAGCAATTCAAAAACATGATAATGGTACGAGTATTAAAAAAAAAGTAACACTACTAAGGTAGATTTGGTCAAGTCAAGATTAGTTATTTTTAAAAGTTTATATTAACTTCAGTGAATACAAATTTACTTAGCCGAAATGTATGGCTTTGAGAATAGTTGTTTTTTTTAGGTTCAAGGATTAGCACATTCCCACCTCTAAATACATTGAAACACATTTTAATTTTCTGGCAATCCTGACACAATGGTCCCCTTTTTTAAATAATAGAGACCATTTACTACTACTACTCATTTTCACCCAAGTTTCCAGAATTGGGCTACACAGTTGTTCAAAGGCCACCAAACAAAACAACTCAGTGGAACTTTCGTTTTTTGAAACCTGAAACACAAGATTGCCAAAATCAGTCTTGTTTCTTTAAGTAAATATACTATACATGTCACGAGGAGAAACAAGATTAGGGATGAAGTTATCTGGAAAAGAGTGAGGGTACAGGGAGTACATTTAATACTAGAGGAAGCAAGAATGAGATGGTATGAACATGTAAAGAGGATGGAGAAGGAGAGGCTGTCTAAGAAAATCAAGGAAATAAAGTATGTGGAAAAACAAGTACAAAGGAGGCCAAGAAAGTGATTGAAAGAGCAAATAACAGAAAAAGTTCAAGTTAAAGAGAGCAATTAAATGAGGAAGAATGGTGGAGTAAGATGGAGGCATTTTACTAAAATGACCCGGTCACAGGCTGGAAACAGATGATGAGTATACATGGAAGAAGATTCAGGGTGAAAGGGACAAATTAAAAGAATAAACACAAGATGGAAATAAAGTGAAAAGGGAACATAATCCAGATTTTACACAGCTGCTCCTAAAAATAAGCGTTGCCAATGAAAATATTGACAGCTAAAATACTCAATTTATGTTCAGTTACCGCCATTCTGAACAGTTTTGTACATTACAAACTAATATCTGTATGAAAAAATATCTAAAGTAAATGAATTGAATGCTGAATTGAACTATCAGCTTAGGAAATAAATTAATGCAAAGTGATTTGAGAATATTAAGTTATAAAAATAAGCTTAACTGTATATTATTTCTGATGTAGAATAATTAAAAAAGAATATTTGAACATACTCCCCTTTCCTAGCATCTCTTACATTGCGTCCATGTTTGTACTGCATACCTTTATAATAGAAAACCGTTATAAACAATTTAGTAGATATTTTGATGTAATGTTACGAGACACTTATTCTTTCTCTGTCATGGCTTTGTTTAACTTTCCACTATAAAGTTTTGTTAATATCTTTTCATTCCCTTTGTCACAACTTTGTTTGGTTTACCCCTAAAATTGTATTATAATTCTAACTTTCCTTCTGTCATGGCTTTGTTTAACTTAGTTTAATTAAAATATGGAATTAAAATTAAATGAAAATATACATTTTTTACTTTAAAATGTATTAGGTATTTATTTTATCATTATCATTATAAAAAGGAAGGTGTACTTTGGTTAGGCCATGACTTTAAGGGAGTACATAACTGGGAAGTATGAGAAACATCGAAATAAAGTATATTAGTGCTTCATAGTTAAGCCAGTAAAACTAGCCTTAGATTGATGGCACATATTAATAATACTAATACTGTTACTAATAATAATAATATTTTATTTGGAAGAAGGTACAGGAAAGGTGGATAGGAACATATAAAAGAGGGACGAACACAATATGGCCTTTACAATGAAAAGAAGAACACAGTTCACACTTTACATTGCCGCTATTGAACAAAGAGGTAATGACTGATTGTTCAAGAAAATTGATCGCTACCACCAATTCTCCTGACCAATGTTTCATTCTATCGTAATGCATCGAGAAATAGTGCAAAACAACTTCCTAAAAGAGGAAACCAAAAAGGAGGAAAATGGAAATTGGTAAAGAATGAATGATAGGACACTTAGATAGGAACATGTAACATAAAATTAAAAAATTAACAAAGATCAAACACAGGAAATGCAAATGTATAGCATATATTTTAGGAAAACCCCTGTTAACTTTTTGAGGTATTATGTATTTATACATATAGCAAAATACCTCAAAGTGCCAAAAGACATTTTCTTTGAAGAGTTATCTTCATTTAAAAAAATCACAAATTGGCCAAACAAAAAAAAACCTTACTTTTCTTTCCTTTCCCTTTGAAAACTTTTCTCTTTTTGGAAGCTGAAGGCCCCTCCCCTCCTTCCAGTGCCCGTAGGTCACCGAATTGGGTCAACTCTTGTCCCAGCGTGCCGAGAGTGGTCATCCTGCGAGACTTGTGGCGGTCTTGCTTTGTGAGCGGCAGACGTGTGAAATAGTTCTCCTCGTATCTGCCAAACAAATTTAACTAAATGTTAACTGAAGAACCCACATACTGAAATTAACACAATCAAGTTATTTGGTGCAAGCAATGAACAAGTAAATAGAAAGAAAGGGGGGATGAAGAAAAGAGGCGCAATACAAACATTAATTCTCACAGATAAAAGTATTTATTTGTTACTAACCCTCTTTCCTGTACCCCTTCATCCATGTATAAATCAGTGTGTCCAACCAAACTATATTTAAAATTTCCCAACTTTTCCAGGTTTTCCAGAGACAATTTACAACGTTTCCAGTCACTAAATGTATATTACAAACATTTTATTAAGATCACAACCTAATGTAATAATATTTCTAGACACACATACATTCTGAAATTGTGTCACTCTTTGATGTGGTTAATAGGATTTCATCTAAAGCTATGGTTAAAGCGAGGGGTTCTCAACCGAGGGTGAATTAATCCCCCCCCCCGTAAACATAATCAAAGTAAAATGTATTTATGTATTAATATTGAAAAAAAGTGTTTCAATATTATTTGAATATTATTCAGAATGCGACTTTTGAGTTAGGAAATCTTGGAAGGGGTGGGGGGTGGGGGATGACATTCTGAAATGTGGTGAAAAGGGTGTATGTCACTAAAAAAGGTTGAGAACCACTAGTCTATTGGGTAGTGAGTGTTATCAAAGTTAGATTGGTGAGATCATGTTGTGACATTAAAGGATCGCCTTAAATCAGTGCAGTTTAAAATTGTTGTGAGAAACAGTATTTTTTTAGTTTATTCTTCTTATAACATAATCAAATTATGACAAATGTGCTCAAGATGAGGAGTAGAGGGGTGGAAAGCTGACAAGAAAATCACAAATTGACTTCAAGAATTGAGATTAGTATGCTCTGTGGGGACAAACTGTTAAACACTATTTGCACTGAGTATTAACTGGAAGACAAATGTTATTTTGAGTAATGTAAATAAAAGTGGCATTTTTTTAGCGAATATGTAAAAATTCCAGAAACTTTATAAAATTTTCTGACTTTACCAGGTTTTCAGGCCACTGGACACACTGATAATATTATCTACAAACTTAAAACAACATGCTCGACACTTTAGCTCAATCGGTAGCATGTCTTTCAACTGAGCTTAAGGTCCCAAGTTTGATTCCCAGCATGGCCAAAAATTTTATCATTGGTGAAATGTGGGTTTATCCTTTCTCAGTGATGAATTAACAACCAGGGACTGGATGTTGTGTCTATCCTAGTCTTAAGTTAGAAAAAATAGCATATGGAGCCGTGACAGTCCTAACTAGCCAGTAGTGGAAAATATATGGCTTGAATTAAGAATTGACCCAGGTCACGGATTGGAAACAGTAATGGATGTATGAACTTTAAGCTATATGCAGTTACTCATTGTGTATTTTGAAAAGGAAGTTGATTCAATTCAATTTACTTTACATCCACTACTGTCTCCAACCTATGGCCTGGGTCCGTTTTTGATACAAGCCATATATTTTCCACTATTGGCATGCTAAGCTTATCATGGCTTCATATTAATCCGAGTACAGGCACAACATCTGGTCCCCGGTCATTAATTTATCAATGTGAAAGGGTAGCCCTACATTACAAACGATGATAAATTTTTCGGCCTTCCCGAGAATCGAACCTGGGACCCTTAGCTCAGTAGGCAGACACACTATCGACTGGGCTAATGTATCAAACTGTTCATGATAATGATGAATTATGTGTTAATTTTTGTTGTTGCCAAAATGCATTATTACATTCAGTTTTAAAAGTTTTACCAATAAATGGTATTAGAAATATAAAGCAAATCACAATTCAAAATTTATAAAACAACATAGTTTTACTTATTTTTTAATCTCAAATCTGACATTTTCACGAATATCTTTAATGATTCGATCCAATTTTGACTAAGCATGTATTTAATTTAAAATAAATTATTTATGATTATCAGACATTATTTTTCTCAGTGTACACTAATATTATATATAGTGAAGTATAGAAACACATTCTAAAACAACCTTGTCAAATTACTTACTCTTCCCTTTCTCTGCGCTGGTGCGAAATAACAGCACGCTTAGACGACTCGTGAGTTACTTCCATAGGTGTATCAAGGTACTCCTCTCGAAGCTCCTGAATCATGGAGGTGTTCAAAGCTCGTTTCTTCGCACGCTCCAAAATACGCTGTTGGCGATCTGTCTTATTCTCATCACCATCTGTGTAGTATAATATTTAAATTGGAAGGATGAGAAACAATAACAGAAAGTGTGTAAGGGAGAGGAGAAGAATGGAAGCAAGTTAAGAGGACGATGAAGGCATTTTACTAAATTGACCCAGCCTGCCTGGAAACAGTTAATGGGAGGAGCAGATAACAGAGTGTGTGTAAGAGAGAGGAAAAGAATGGTGGAAAGATAGACAATGGAGGCATTTTACTAAATTGACCCAGCCTGCCTGGAAACAGTTAATGGGAGGAGCAGATAACAGAGTGTGTGTAAGAGAGAGGAGTAGAATGGTGGAAAGATAGACGATGGAGGCATTTTACTAAATTGACCCAGCCCGCCTGAAAACAGTTGATGAAAAAACACGTTTACAATGAGAAATGCATCAAATATTGTTTACAAATATTAATTAACGTTTTAAAATAATTTATACCAGTCTCACCGTAATGCACAGCTGCCAACTTTGGAGGAACATATACCCCTGTCCTGTTTTGCTTTGCACCTGTTGGTTCTTCCTGCTCACTGCCGCTTTCACTTACTTCCTCTTCACCTAACTGATAAACAACAAACTTTGTTAATGTTTTTCCTAAAATTTTATTTCTAGCATGTAATGAATAGTTTTGCCAGTAACAACTAAGTTACTACCGTAACAAAATTAATAAAGAATAGTTTTCAAGATATAATATGCAGACATTAAATGTCACAGAGAAACTCATCTTCAGTTCATAAAAATTATCGTAGTTTGAATTTTTCTTTAACTATAAATGCCTAAGGACTACATTTCAGTGTTTGATAAAAAAATTCTTAAATGTTTACCTTGCTTATCATATTTGCAGGGTTGGCACGGAAATTGCTGGGATCTTGTGAATTTGTTGAACCAGTGATTGCAGTCTTTACCAACTTATCTATTTGATACTTTAGTTTGTGGTCAATTGGCCGCATCTTTTCCAATACTGTTCGAATTTCTACCAGGCGATCTATAGAAAAGATGAGATTATAGAGTTTCGATAACAAGATGCATGCAAATTGTTTTAGTCACAGCTAAAAAATTAACCATAAATGTGTCTAATTCTTGACAATGAGAGGGTCCAGAGTGTTAAAGTTTTCAGCTTATGTCCCTCTATTCATCCACATTTTGAGACAAAGCTGTAGGCCTAGTTAACATAGGAAAACTTGTTAAATACCATAGTTTTCAAACAGTGATTTACCCTAGCTAATTTTTACTATACAATTAACAACCAGTCCCATTCTTGTTGGACGCACAACCGCAAGAAGTGCTGTAATTTCAACCAATATGACTTCATCATTGTAGGAATATTGAAGTGTACAAACATAAATTAAATAGAATAAAATTCATATAAGCTATTGAAAAGTAATTAGATTAATACTCTTACTATTTTTATATCCATTATTGTTTCCAGCTTGTGTCATGGGCCAGTTTTTTGTTCAAGCTAGGCGTATATATTTTCCACTACCAGCTTGCTAAGACCTCGTAGCCTCATATGCCTTACAATCTATTAAGACTAAAAACAACACCCAGTTCCCAGCCATTAATTCATTATTGTGAAAGGGTAAACCCACATATCATCAATGATAAACTTTTGAGCCATTCCAGAAATTGAGCCCGAGACTCTTAGCCCAGAAGCCAGAAGTGCTACCAACTGAGCTAAGGTGTTAGAATATTACTCTTACTATACCTTTAAAATGCAATAACTTTTATTAAACATTTTCCCAAACTTTTATCCTTGCCCAAATAACTAATGTTTTTATTTTTTTATTTAGCACCGCGTCTTACTACCTGTTCGGGTTATACGCTTAAGTACTAATTACGCTAATGGATTAGGAATTGGGAAGGTTGAATTTAGAGGAAATGAACTCACATTTGCATGGAGGGAGCATGGAAAACCATTTAGAAAAAACCACTCCCAGTTCACCCGATTGAGATTCGAACCTCAATCTCCCCGTCCTCGGCAGTCGAGCTCAACATGACTAGAGCGTTAGCTAACTACGCCACCGAGGCGGATAAATGACTAATTGCTTTAGATGAATATATTAGGTAGCCTACAATGCACCTATTTTGTTTGTGATTGGCTGAACACAATCCAACACAGCTAGATAAACGCAAGAGATGGCAAATGTTCACCTACTTTCAATAAGCAATTCTGACAATTTCAACATGTGAAAGTGCTTGAGTGTGCTATTCTTATTTTTAGCACCACGTCTTATGATCTAATAAGGTTATATACCTATGTATTTGTACTAATTATAATTAGGTAAGCTAATGAGTTAGGGATGAGGAAGGTTGAATTTGAGGAAGTGTACCCACATTTGAATGGAGGGCAGTGGAATACCATAACTCAGTACACTTGACCGAGATTTAAACCCCAATCTCCCGGTCATCGGTAGTCTAGTCTAACACAAGAGTTACACCTTAAACCATATGGCCACAAAAGTATGTTGCATGTCCTATTGTAAATACTATACAAACAATATTATGAGCGTGAGTCCAACAAATGGGTGTGACTTGTTGTAGACTGTCGACCTAACTGGGCACCATTTTTAATACTTTATTCTTACCAATAGCAGGATCGTCTTCAATCTTTTCTCCAGAGCATTTTCTCAACACAACATATGTCAAATTGATGAGATAACTTAGAAGCATGTGATATTTAACCTCCAGGAAACTTAGCCCCTGGAAAACAACAACAATTAAGCTAAGTAAGATGTACCTATCTACTTGGCAAATTTTGTACACAACATTGTCTTGACAAGAGTTGAAAAGGATATGAATATTTAGCTTGTCTTAAATATTCTACACATAAGATATATATATATATATATATATATATATATATATATATAATCAGTACTAATCCATAATACTGTGAAAGCTGTGAGGTAAGAAAAATAGATGATTTGACATAAAAACTCAAAGGAAATTCCAAAATATGAAAACCTAGATGACAATACCAAACATAATCTCAAAAATAAAGAAAACTGCTACTGATATTTAACATAGGCCTAGGCCCATATAGAAAAAATTACAAACCTGAAATAATAATAAAAAAAATATCAAAGTTCAGAAAAATATTAGTCAAAAATGTGTTTCTCAAATAAATAATTTGAAATTATAAAAAACTATTTGAAGAGCTAATAAAGGTTTACTGGTACCGGTATTGCGCTTTAAATTAGTTTATGAAGATGAATAAAGGTATAGATTATATTTCTCACCACCTTCGGTAGACCTGAAAAGGATTTGAACCTTGAGCTCACGGTCACCGGCTGGCCCATCAAACAAGACGGTGACACCTTTGACAGTTCAGGCACTGAAGTGGGTCACTATAATTAGCCTACCTAGATAATATTAAACTATATAACCGGGAGTGTAAAATGTACAACTAAATTTCCTAAGAAAGAAAACTTAAAAACACAGTAAAGGGAGAAAAGGGACATTAGTTTCTTTCTTTAGGAAACGGTGTTGCATATTTCCATTCCCTACTGACGAGCTCTGATAGAATTAAATCTTTAATCAATGAGTAAAAACAATTTTCTTCAGGAAGCATCCATTCTCTCTTAGTAAGTGGCAGTAATGTAAAGTGTAAACTGAGTACCTCGTTTAACCTGTAAATTTCATAATAAATGTGTTACTTTGTTTTTGTTCATTTGAAAAAAAAAATATATATATATATATAAACAAATGTAGTTCCGAAATTAAAATGAGGTTTCATTTAAAGAGCTATACAATACATTCTATGAGTTTAAAACAAATTTATTGAATTACTTTGTCTGTTGATACTTCGCCCCTTTTGACTCGCGCCAGCATGTTGTCAACTAACAGAGTTACTTGCTGAACACTTTCATTCATTTCCTTTAATAATTGAAATGCACGAGGTATATCCCTCGGGATGATTTCTTCTAGTGCCTGAAAATACATTAAGCAAGTGTCTAGTTTCACTTTCAAACATTCTTACCCAAGTATACACATGATACTACACAATTTCATAAAAGTTCCCATTACATTTTATGCGCAACCCTTAAACGTCAAAAATCAGCCATCTTATTTTCAAATAAAAAGCTGCAAAGAAATCAATTTCAAATACGTATTTTCGATTAGGTTTTATGAGTTAAAAAAGTTACGGACATGAAGTAAAATTAAATAAATATAACTAGACATACCTGCACCATCTTTTAGAACTTATAATAATGCACTTGAGATCATAATTAATGAGAAATACACTAAATAACAAGCCTCCCCACGTGGGACAATATTTTAAGAGCCATATTTTTTTAACGAGTCAATGAGATTATTAGCTTGTGAAAAAATATCATAAGTTTTGTTATGTATTGCTGATAAATATTTATTTTTAAATATTTTAGTTAAAAATGCTCTGTTAACTGCACTAATATTTTTTAATAAAAATTTAATAGTAAAGTTTTGACTAATCTTGGGCTATCTATCTATTAAGTTGGGAATTTTTATCATAAAATTGAACACAAAACAGGAAATATACCCAAAATCTCATAAGTACTTATAAGACACTAATTAGGTTGGTTAAACTGACGATGAGTTTGCTGAAATTTTGGTCGACAGGTTATAAAAATACTGTTTTGTTATATTGTATTCTTATTTATTTTGACCAAGTGATTTGGTATATTTAAAGGTTCCATTGTAAGTTTTTGTATTTGTATGCATTATGAATATTTAGTTTAAAATTATCTTAGTATAATAGATAACCTATAATCAAAACTTCACCTTCTCTTGACCATTGATATGCTCTTTATTTTGAAATAGCTAAATTATTTTGTATGGAAGACCTTTATTAACAAACTCAGCTGAAATGATGTATATAATAAAGCTTATTTTTGTTTAGTAATAAATTTTATTCACAACCCAGCATTTGTCTAAACAAAGCTTATTATAACCTTTGAATAACTTTTCTCAATATATACTGCCATTAATACTCCCAGTCATATAAGGTAATTTAAATAAAAATATATAATTTCCTTGTGGTAGATCTACAGAAATTTTTACACTAAAATAAATATGAAATTGGAGCTAAAAATAAACAGATCCAGGCCCAAACAATAATGACTACAAACAACTAACCTATATTTGGTATAATTTAGGTCCTAACTAATTTGTTTGGTGGCATATTTTATTTAGCTGTGAATTACAGTAAAGTTTGCTTTAATCTTTTAAAAAATCATTAAATATGCTTGCTTGGTCTCAGAAAATGAAATAGGTAGCCAACCAGATTTGGGTGGCAAAGTTATAAGTAGGCTTAGGACTTTTATGGGTAGGAGTAAATAGGATTAGAATATTTTATCACTTTCCCTTTTAAAATATAATAATCACTACTTAATGCAGCTTAATGTGAACCCTACATTCATTACTAAATGTTGATAATGACCTACTTATTTAAGGCTGTATCCGAATAGTCTACTTCACGCGCCGTCGACCCTTAACGTTCACTCGATAGTTGCATTGTTAATCACGTGATCAAGTGTAGAACCGTCCGAATATTCACGAAGTGTGCCGATGCACCCCTCGCAAGCCCTTGAGACCAAGGCTGACTGCAAGTTTTCGTCTGCTAGGCTTATGTGATCTGTTATCTGTGATGAAGTATTTCAACTACAGGTACTGCTTTTGTTGTAGTGTTTTTGTGTTGTGTTGGAAATGTCTAGTAAAAAGAAGCGGGAATTGATATTAAAATTTTGTATTAGTTTTCATTCCTTGCTGATAGATGGCATTTAAAATAGTTTCTAAGATCACAGATAGGAAGCAGCACTGCGGAATCAAGGGCGTGTAAAGGGTAGTTTGCAGTCTTCGATTTTAAGTGCGTGTAAAGTGTAAATTTATCAAGTATGCATCAAGTCAAGTGTACTTGACTATTCGGATACAGCCTAGATTTCCTGGAATTCTAATGTACGTTACCACATGAAGATTCCCAGTTACAATCCAGTGCAGCCTAAAGCTTCATCTCCACTGGAGAAACATAAGAGCAATTCACGGCAACCGCAACATTGTTGCAAATGAAAAGTGGGTATTTGTTGATGTTGTGTCGTATCATGTTGATTTTACAATAAACACAAGCTTTTTTTACTTCAAATATCCATTCGAAGTGACAAAGATGAATATTCATTAGCATAAACAAATGTTTCTTCTATTTGGACAGTTGTTTCAGTTGAGACTGGTATGTGGTACGTGTTTTAGTTGAAAAGATTGCGCCATTCATTCATTCATCTACATGGCATTTAAATGGTTAAAGAATTATTGCATAAGATTAATTGGTATCTAATTAAAAACAACATCTGTGTTCTTGGAGCCCCAAACACATGAAATACTAAAACTGCAGTGCTTCCACTAAAACATCTTATTCTTCTCACATGTTTACACAAGATATAAACTGTTTCTTCAGTTTAGCCACAGTGTTGCATCTAGTTTTATTTTTAGAAAGCAAACACCAACAACGTTCTTTCAGGGTACCAAGTACTTATAGACACTTTATTGACTGAAGTTGATTAAGTAATTTTCCAATGAAAAATATTGTACAACATGATGCATCACAAATGTTGTTCTATGTTGCTCCAGTAGAGACGCAGCTTAATGTGATGTATTTTTATTTCTTGGTATTTTATATATGGTGCCGGGTAACTATCAGTTTGTTTTTTAAATATATTTCCTATTTTTGTTTACTTATCTCTTTTCAGAACAATGTACTTGAACATGGTGTAACATTATTACTAATGTGTTTATGTCCCTTCATCATATTTTTTTTCTAGATTCCTCTTATAACTCTAACTTGAAATGCATCATAAGTATAATTTAAAATTAAATTTGACTACACCTGTTTCTTATAATTATTTAAAATAACAACCGTTTCTAATTATGTATGTTTCTTTTCCTAAACAGTTTTTTTTCATCAAGATGGACCCAGATGCTGACCATAACACACCTTCATATTGGGAACTAGCCAAATTAAAGTTTGCACTTGGACTTCCTGAACACCAGAATGATGCTGAGATGAAAAACAAGCTCCTAGCTGGCATTGTTGAAGGTGATATGGCACCTTATTACATCTCTGTGTGCACTGATCTAGGTTGGAACATGGACCTTGCTCTATTAGACAAGATGTTAGCAGTCAACAAAGAGCGACAGGCCAAGTTTGATGCAGAAAGTGATGGTGACTCAGTATCTGATGAAGATGACTACACGTCTAAATGGCAAGAAAAGCTTGACTATTACTGCTCTCTTGGAGATAAAGAGAATGCACAGAAACTTGCTACGACTAAGTCGCAGGACAAATCGCTCTCCATCCAATCCCGACTCTATGCCGTTTTTGGACTTTTCCGCATTTCTTATTTTCATGGTTGTGATATATTTGGCATGAAAAAAGCAATAGAAAAAGCTACCGAATTAATCGAGGGAGGGCCAATCAGCGGAGGAGCGGGTGATTGGAGCTCTAGAAATAAGCTGAAGGCATACGAGGGTTTATACAGTCTTGCGATCCGCGAGTACGACAAGTCTGCCCGTCTTTTGCTTGAAGCTGTCCCGACATATGAATCTTATGAGCTGGCGAGCTTCGAAGATATTGTCAAATATGCCTTACTGGCATGTATGATTTCTTTACCACGACATGAGCTGCAAAATAATCTTAGCAAGCATGGTGAGATGGCACAAGCACTGAAACTTAAGTGTCCGGATCATTGCGAGTATTTCTCCTCGCTGTACGAATGCCGCTATGCTGATTTTTTTGTCAGTTTGGCACTGATCGAGAAGATGATGCGTGTTGATCCGTTGTTGCATCCACATTATCGCCAGTATGTAAGAGATATGAGGTTAAGAGCATATGATCAACTGCTTCAAGCTTACCGCACTTTTGGTTTGCAAAGGATGGGGGAAACGTTTGGCGTCACCACCGAGTTTATCGAGAATGAAGTCGGTCGATTTGCCGCTGATGGGAGACTACTGTGCAAGATTGACCGTGTGGCCAAGGTGGTTATTACCAAGTTCTATGTCAATGATGAAAAGAGTAGAGATAACCAAGTTTTCTATTCCCCCCAAGCTGTTCATGACAGGGAGGTCTTGTATCAGAAAATAATCAAACATGGAGATCATCTTCTCAATAGAATGAAAAAACTTGCGAGAGTTATTGATTTCTGAATATTTTGGACATCTGTGTGTTGAACTAGACTCTGGACTTTTATTAATATTATCATTATTTGTTTCACTAAGCAGTTAGATATTAATTAAAATGTAGATGTTTAACCTTTATCTTGCTGTATAATTGGTGGTTAACTTTTAACGTTCAACATTATAATTTCTTTAGTTTTTCATAAAACCTGGCATTTTTATTTTTAAATTGTGTTTGAAACTGCCTTAACCTGTATTCCATACTTGTTACAAGGAATAAAATATAATTATAGTATGGTACTCATAATCTATGTTGATACTAAACTTGATTGTTACTTTATGATTTTGTCTGATCATAATACTCTTTTTTTCATATACCGGTATATATTTAAAAAAAATCACTAGCCAGGTAGGGTTATAATAATATTTATAAAAGGCATATTTTAATTTGACTCTTATGAAGAATGTCTAGAGCAGGTACAGGTTTGCAGAATTCTCAAATTTAGAGATTCCTGCGGCAAAAAAAAAGTTCCGTTCTCGACCCGATTTTCTGAACAGAGATGCTATAATCTCGAAAATTTTGGAAACTGTTCTTTCATTCCTGGATATAAAAAACATTGGGATATTCAACACATTTTTATGTTTGCTATTATTATTTGATATGTAATAGGTATTTATTTAAGCTATTTTAGCTAGCTGATTTATTTAATATCTCACTTAGGTATTCATTTAACAAATTAAATATTGCATAGTGTCTTTAAGATAGTATTAGAAATAATTAATTACTGTATATACATTTTTAATTCTTGTCTCGAAGTAAGGGATTATAAAATTCTCATTATCGATTTCGTCTCGATGGTTGAGTCTTGTTCTCGTTCTTGTATTGAATGAAAAAATGCGATCTAGCACACCCCTAACAGCAGGAATAGGCCGCATTTTTGGGCCTCAATCGACTTATAATCATGTAAAAGTTTCCGAGAATATCCATCATTTCTCCACTCTACTTTTGCTTTTTGGTCTCTACATTTTATATTTATTCCTTAAAGTCACCCTTCCTCAACTTTACTGGTATAGAATTTTTTTTTATAATTTCATAGTATACTTATTAAATTTCTCAATCAAGGCTATTTTGCTCATACTCAAATATTATTTAAAGGTAGACCTACTTGATATATTTGTGAATTTATAAAAATTCAAATGATCTACATTTTTATGACACTGTGTCTTTCTGACACAATGACTAAAAATTTCTACGAGATCGACATGTTGGCAACCCCAGGTGCATAGGATACAATTGTTCCCCCTACCCCCCCTTTTTTTTCCTTGCAGACAAAACTAACCCTGACAAAGTAAGTCAGTAAAGTATATTAAATTATTTTAATTTATTTTTACTTAGAGAGTACTATTGTGTTTTAAACATCATCCATTACCTATTCAATTTATTGGTAGGTCTATATGAGGTTTATAATATAAAAATTATTCAAAATAATTTGTTGCTTTTCTTGTTTTTTGAAAACTGAATATGTAATCAAAATCACAACTCTTTTTGAAACCTTTAATCCTAATGATTGTCATAACTCCAGTTTTAACTTTTAAAAAGCTTTGTCAGCTGCCTTATTCTATAAGGCATCACTGTCGCAATAGACTAAACTGTGGACAACAAGTAGATCGGGTTTCGAATCCCAGTTGGATGTACTGAGGATCTTTTTTTTCTAAATGGTTATCCACTCTGCCTCCACGCAAATGAGGATACCTCTAAAATGCTTCTTTTCTCATCTATGCTCCATTAACGTAATCATATATGTGTATAGCCTTAATAGGTGGTAAAGGTGACCTGGCGGTCTAGGGGTAAGGTGTCAGACTTCTATGCTGGCGGCCGGGGTTCAATCCTCGGTCCCGGCACAGATTTATCTGATTACCAAACCCTTCCTTCACCTCTGACAAGACATCTTGTGAATGTGGGGAATGCCAGGCCTCCACCGTGGTTCGGATTCCACGTTAAACTGTAGGTCCTCCATTTCATCTCACAATCACCCTACCATTACACATTAGCGTAAGTGCGTATAACACGAACGGGTAGTAAGACGCGGTGCTAATAATAATAATAATAATAATAATAATAGGTGTTAAGACACGGTGATAAAAATTTCTTGCTGTTTTTTTACATTACTCATGTGTTTATTTGAAAATTCTGAATGAATGCATTTTTCCGATTTGTTTGAACTTGTGTAGTTATCTTAATGGTAAAATGTTTTTACTTATAAACAATTCTACTATCTTCTAATTACAGTAATTCACTATGTAACACCTGATTTGAGTTTAATTTTATTCTGAACTTATAATTTCCATTAATTCATTGGATGACATACTTGGCAGTCTTTGAATAGTACAACCAAACACTGAGATTATGATATAGTTATTATGATAATTTTATAACACAGTAATGAATAAAAATTTTGAACACTTGTAGCATAGCAACAAACATTAAATTTTATATTACATAGAACATTATTTTTGTTGGCAATTATGTGTGCTATTGGCCTATCATTTAGAAGATTTTATTGAAGACTGTATTCTAAGGCGATACAGATTTTTTTTCATATTTACTGTAAACTAAATATTGTTTTTATGACGCTGCATGAACAAATTTTCATCCTCAATTATTTGAAATTATGAGCCCCCTTGATCAAAAAGTACTTGGTACAATAATGGGCTTGTTGACTGGCTATTTTCTAGAAAGATAATGCCGGACTAAATACTGTACATTTCTTATTCTGTCTCTTCTCTTTGGTTTAGTATCCTCAAGTTACTATAATCCAGAATTGTTGAGAATGCAAGAATTTATCAAATATTTCTACTTATTCACATTCACATACATGTTGGGACTTCTAATTGTAGCAGATATTGTATAGTGATAATAATATAACTAACAGAAAGCTTAGACAAAAATAAATGTCTTAGCTTTTGTTCAAACACAACAGATTGCACTTTTTTTAAAAATAAAAGTGACTGGAAAGTTCTTTGGGTATTCAGGTTCGTAATTTTCTTGATGGTAATAATTTTATATTAGATTATTATTAAAGCTTAGTTCTGAACATCGAATGTAAGAGGGACTAGAAAAGTGAAGGCTATGGGAATTAAGTTTGGGAGGAGCGTGTTAGATGGCACGAGAAGAAACAGGATTAGGAATGAAATAATCCACGAAAGAGTGAGTTTAGAGGGAGTACATGAGATAATAGAGAAATCAAGACTAATGCCTAATGAGAGAGAAGCTGCCAAAGAGAATTATGAAAATTTAAGTATGTAGGGGGAAAACCCGCAAGGAAGGCTAAGAAAGAAATGGCAGGAGAAAATAACAGAAAGTGTGCAAGTGAGAGGATAAGAATGTTGGAAGGATAGAGGAAGATGGAGGGAGCTATTTTACTAAACTGACCCAGCCAGCCACAGGCCAGGCTGGAAATGATTATTAGTTCTAGACATTAGTGAATAATAGTTCTTGTGAAAGAAACCACCATGTAAATAGTTGATTGTTGAAATTATATTTGTCTCAATATTGTTACAGTGTGTCTTATGGATTATGTTAATTGTGTATTCTTTTTATGTCCATTTTAATTTTGATAAAAAATATATTTTCCTCTACCATCTGGCTAGGCCTGTCAACGCTTCATATGTCTTATAATCCATCTTAAGACTAGGACAGGCACAACATCCAGTCCCAAGGCTGTTAATTCATCACTGAAAGGGTAAACCCACATTTCACCAACGATAAAGTTTTCGACCATGCCGGGAATCGAACCCGGGACCCTTAGCTCAGTAGACAGACATGCTACAGACTGAGCTAAGTTGTTAGATTGATATATAAATGTGTGTGTGTATGGGTTTTTTTTTTGTCACCTCATCTTATTCAGGTTTCACACATTTATTAGTACACATATACTAATCACACCAATGCATTAGGGATGTGCAAGGTTGAATTTGGGGGAAATGTACCCACATTTGTGTGGAGGAAAGAGGAGAAACCCATTTAGTTAAAATCCTCCTCAATACACCCAACCAGTATTTCAACCCCGATCTCCCCACCACCGGCAGTTTAATATATTGCGAGAGTGACGCCTTAAGACTATGTGGCCACTGAAGTAGGTAACTTGATATACAGTTGACCGTGGAAGAAACACTGCAGTACCAAATAAACAAACTTGGTTATTCTTGCTTCATTTTTGAAATTTATAGTAAAAATCAAGCAAAACTATGGATAATTTTTATTACCCGTCTTGAATTTTTTCTTTTTAAAATCAAATAAAACTTACGAAATCACTGCTCAAAATTCACTCATAAAATATATTGGTTCTCATTTTAACTATCATTTACAAAATTTAATAACATTTAATATCTTCATTATTTTATATCTCGTTAACAAGGATTTATTTCTTGATAAACCACAAACTCATTAATTAGTTCAGATTGCATCTTGCATTGATGCAGATATGAAAAATCAGTAACTAAATTTGTTAAATAAGCTAGGTATCTATAGTGTTTTGAATGCACCCCTATTAATTATTAAGTGTTTGGCAATAATACATATTCACCATTGTTATTGTTTTAAAGTTGCTGTGGCGATTATTCAGCACAGCTTTACATTCCAGTCAAAAGCAATGTAATTTTTTTTAAATCTCTAAAATGTTTCTTGCCCAGGTAATTATTCCTCATATTCTTCACAAAACACTCCATAGCAGTCCGCCATGGCCTTTGCATTCCTGCAAGCTGTGACTGGTACAAGTCTCGGTTTGTTGTTGGGGTACGTGAAGAAGAGGCGGTGGTGGGGAAAATGGGTTTCCTTCTTCATTGGCGCTTTGATAGGTGTTCTTTTAGCGCTGAGTTACTGGGACCCTAATAGTTTGCACGGACTTCAGATATTCATGACACATTTCTACCTGTTTATCATTCCTTACATTGGAGGATTCATCATCGCAGATGCACTTACATAAACATTGGTTAATCTAGTTCATTACTATCCCATCTTTACTTCTCAGGTGTATATTTTATAAACCATTACTGAAATGAGAAATACATAAACACTTATTTGCTGCAACACGATTCTCTAGTTGATTTTCTAAGCTTGTTTATCTTGATTTTAATATTTTTTTTAATCCATCGTGCCATAGTACCTATTCGAGCTATACGCATGTATATATTAATTACCCTAATGTGTTGGGGATGAGGAAGGTTGAATTTCAAAGGAATTGTATCCACATTTGCGAAGAGAGGGAGAGTGGAAAACCATTTAAGAAAAAACTTCTTCGGTATAGCCGAACTGGATTCGAACCCCTGTCTCTATGTCATTTGCAGTATAGTCTATCGTGACAGTGACACCTTTAAATAATGTTGAAATCTTAAAACTTTACAAAAGGAATATACTAAAATTATTTATTAATTGTCGTCTGTTCTCTTGATTAAGTTTCAGAGGGGTTGATTACACCTCTTGGGATTCTAATTAATCCCAGATTATGTCTAAATTAATTAAGTATGTTTACTGTTTGTGGTTTTTCTTACATGATTTCCCACTTTCCCCCATGCAAATGTGATTACATTTATCTTAAATTACATCTTCCTTACCTCTACAGTATTAACATAGTTAATATAAATAAGTAAAACGCAAATGGGTCATGATGCAGTGAAAAAATAAGTACCCGCGTATTTGTAATAAGTGTATACTAGGATTTTGCTAGGTACTGTAACACAATTTTGAAAGTATAAAGATATTTTTTTTACCGTGGTAAACAATGCTAACATTTTACTTTATATTAATATTATTTCGCAAGTATTGATAATGGTTGTAGGTCATTATGATTGACGTATGAATACATAAAATTGTTTTAGTAACTTTTGTAGCGGTCAAATCGTATTCTTCTTACCAGAATCTTAGTATAGACCCATTCCCTATAGTTTGGAGGATATATGTATTTATTCTCAAAATCAGAACATTTGTAAAGGGTGGTTAAAAACAATTCACATCTGGCACTTTTCATTGGTAAACTGTTCTTCTCAACCATTTAAGAAAATTATTGGGTAAATTATTTGCTTTCAAAATTCCTACAAATGCTGCCTAAGAGAAATGTCTCTCTCCTCTTAAGTTAAAGACAATTTTGGGTTGTAAGGGTGTCATCATACCTCAATAGGAGTAAACCCTCAAAGATTCATGTATTTGATTCCTTTAGTCCAACACCCCCCTCAGTTATACTGTGTTTTAAGCTGCTTTATTATTGTAGTCAGCGCAGCCGGAGTGGGGGGAGTGGAGGCTCGTCACATGCTCGACCAATTCGTGAAGGATGGCTGTCATATCAACTGATGCATGTTGTCAGATTTGGCCGTAACCGAGTATGCTTGCAGAGTAGTAACGCGCACACTCCCGCTATGTGACAACTATGCTCCCCAGCCTACCCACCACGCGGATCCTAAAGCAGTTTAAATCATAGTGTAGGATATATTGTAAAATAATGTTCAAAAAGGATTTGTAAAAATATATATAAAAAAAAGTATCTAGAATACAATTAGGAAGACCTTGATTTTGATTTAACAATTTTAAGCAGTTGGTAAAAGAAATTAGATAGGCTTTTATAAATGGGAGATTAACATGTTTTTTCTTTGTTTATGATGTGATAAACATGGTAAACAAAATTTAATTTGCCAGTTGCACTAAGCCTCAAACATAGTTTTATTAATTCAATTTTAAATAGTTTCACTTTAACTAAAATTGTACATTTTTAAATATTCGAGAATTCAAATTTAGGTCCAAGATTCGGAAGAAAAAAAATATTAAGATTTGAGTTCGAGAAATATAGGATTTGATCCATCTTTAATAGAGATAAGTTTCTTACCTGGTTATATAGGCTTACCTTGACGCTCTTCGCCATATTGGAAACAAGCAACAAGAGTTATGATAAATATATTTAAGATAGTATGATTACCATTAAGATGAAAATGTAGGGGACGCGAGAAAAGGCTAGTGTTTTAGCCATTTTTATTTCAATACTTTTTTTTTTTGTTAAAAATAAATCAAATATTGCTCTAGTAGAAGAAACATAAAGAGTCTAATTATATTCACATGGTCACTTCGACTGTTTTTTTTATTACTGTTAGGGGATGTTATGCAATTTAATGATAACTTTTTCTATTCATTTAAAAAGTTCGTCATCTAATTACGCTACGCTCGTGACAGATATTCAACAACTGTCACCATGTGAGGAAAATTAAACTTTATGATTGTACTGAATAAATATTTTACTTATTTTAACAACAAAAGTTTTGCTGTAAAAACTACAACTACACTGGTCTTTTCTCCCATTTCCTAAATCCATTGGACCCCATTTTCACAAGCGTTTCACTCAACGCTGCTTTCATGCAGTCATTCGCCCTTTTTAAAAATCTGGAATACTTCCACTCTCATTATGATAAGAGATTACCTAGAAGGGGTGTTTTGTTGAGTCAAACTCCTACTAAAAGTATAATTAATAATGCATTCTTGTACTCAATACTGTAACTATTAGCTTATTAGAGGTTTTTTAAATTAACAATTATGTAACCCACCTCGGTGGCGTAGTCAGCTAACGCGATGGTTTCATGTTGAGCTAGACTGCCGAGGATGGGGAGATCGAGGTTTGAATCTCGATCGGGTGAATTGGGGTGGCTTTTCCTAAATGGTTTTCCACTACCCCTCCACGCAAGTGAGGGTTCACTTCCTCTATATTCAACTTTCCCTATTCCTAACCCATTAGAGTAATTAATACTTAAGCATACAACCCGAATGGGTAGAAAGACAAGGTGCTAAGTATTATATTCGTATTAAAAATTAAGTTTAATTTTTTTTAATTGATTCAAAAGATATTCACTGTTTAAAATAGGTTACATGGATCTTATATTAAGATAACTCGGCCATGAGCCACAGTGAACAGAACACCCTTCGGAAGAAGATTTCTAGTTGCTGCCCTGTCTTTTTTACTTCCGTTCCGCGAAGGGTGACCTGGTGGTCTAGGGGTAAGGTGTTGGACTCCTGTGCTGAGGGTCCAGGGTTCAATCCTCGGTCCCGGCACAGATTTATCTGATTGCCAAACTCTTCACAACTTGTGAATGTGAAGATCTACATTCTCAAGTTGCAGTGGTTGGCAAAGAGAAAACCTTTGCTAACCCCTGTAAAGTAATTAAAATATAGTAATTTTGTATGACACACTGAAGTTGAACTGCTGGTGATGATGCATCCGCATTTCCCGTTTTTTTACCCGACTAAAACAATGAACAATTCACAATGCAATTTTATATTATATTATAATGTGTGAATAATTTGAGTTATTATTAAAAATGGGAAGGTTTTAAAAATAAATTGCGTATGTTTGTTTTATTTTTTCAAATCAATGGGGTATGGGGGGGGTTAACCCCCAACCCTCCCCTCCTGGCTTACGCCGATTCAGAAACATATTCCTATGACAGTAAAATATTATTCCCAAAAATTGGCTACTTCAGCTTTAATAATAACGCCAATGGCTTTAGGGACGAGGAAGGTCGGTTATATATAGAGGAAGTGTATCAGCGGGAGGCCACAGAAGCGGGTTGTTTCTTGTTGCTCACAAACTTAGGAAACAGTTTACAAACAGCTTGCCAACATGGGAAACAGATTGTTTGCAAATAGTTAAACTTTGTTTCACGTCCAGACTTCAATGACGAAACATTGTTTCCCATCATTTTTCTTTTCGTTTTTAAATAGTTCCTATTTTCTCTACGAAATTACAAACGAAGAGGCCTTTAACTTATCTCCCCCCTTCACTGAGGTTTTTCACTTATCTTATTTTTTTAAAAAAAATCCGTTTTTTTACACTATTTTGGTAGTCTGCTGAAGTCACATTCCACACTGGTGTATTTGTATGAAATATGTCCATCCGTTCCCGAGTTTTTCCGTCTTACCACGACATGACAAACGGAAAAATCAAGAACTGATGTGTGAACAAAAGAATCAGACTGTCCTGTGACGACGTTGTATCTTGTCGGCGCTGTTGACAAACAGGCCGAGACACGCAAACTCTCTTTCTTGCAACCTATTTGAAATGGACGACAAGAAACATTGTTTCCTCTTTGAGAAACACAAAGAAAACACGGAAAAAATGTTTGCAAACAGTGTGTAGAAACAAGAGCAACAGTTTTCAAACAATTTTTCCTGAAAATGTTTCTAAGTGAGTACTAAGGCTTACTTAAACAATGACATGGATGTGTATTAAAATAAAAGGATGCACCAGCATTCACCTGGTGGAAGGATCAGAAATTACATTGTCATACACATCACCCTTTGGAATTAAAAATAATCAGAGGTATGGGGCGATATTGCCCCAACTTCTTGAAGCAATTTCCCCCCTTTCTATATTTTTTTCACACTCTGATATTATATAAAATGAAGTTAAAAGATGGCCTTACATCAAATTCCAAATAGCCTATATAGGCGTCTTCTAATTTTCTAACCACTTCAAATAATTTTCGTAGCTGCCTAGTTAATCCAACACCTTAGTTCAGTTGATAGCGTGTCTGACTACTGAGTTAAGGATCCCGGGTTCGTCCCGGCATGGCCCAAAAATTTACCATTGGGAGGGAAGATGTGGGTTTACCCTTTCACAGTGCTGAATCACCGGGCGAGGACTGGATGTTGTGCCTGTCCTAGTCTTAGGCCGGTATTAGATTATCACATTTATGTCAAATTTATTTGATCAAAGAAAATGTTATGTAACTTTGATGACTCCTCAACGATCTTTGATCACATAAATATTTTACAAATCTTTTATCACATATTTTCGTTATAGAACATGCTCTAAGGTTTGATCAAAGAAAATGTCACCTGAAAGATTATCCCGCACGTGCGAAGCAGTCTTAGCATTTCTTAGGTGTGTATTTTTTCTTTTAATTAATGGAGTGACTTTTGCTACCAAATATTTAAAAGTTTCGCAGTCCATGCGTAAATATTTTTGATAAGATTCTGGATCTTCAGTTTGAAGCTCCTTTAGCAGGCAACTGTTAAGCCCTCTTGAATTTAGTCTCCCAACCCAAGGTAGAATCCACAATCGTTTAACAGGTTTTCTTCTCTTTCTAAACAACAATGAGATTATCACAATAGCACTCACAGTCGCTGCACTTGAAATTAAACCAATGGAGTCCATTTTTTTTAATAACATATATTGTAGCGACTGTGAAAGAAATGTGATGTAGTGTAATAACACATCTTTGAACAAATACAGCGTTAAATCTTATATCATATATTTGATCAAAGAAAAATGTGATAGTGTAATACTAGTCTTAAGTTAGACTATAAGGCATATGAAGCTACGACGATCCTTGACAGCCGGTAGTGGCTTGAATTAAAAAATCTGACCCAAGCCATAGGCTGGAAAGAGTAATGGATGTGAAAAATATATCTAGTTAGGGGGGGAGGGGGGGAATGAGAGCCATTCTAAATAGCTTCTATAGGCAACCAATTTTTTTTAATGTATGGAGGAGAACCATTTTAATTAGCTTCTAAAGACACTCCAATTCTCAAACATATAGGGGGGTCATTTATATTGAGGGCCCAAGTCCCTCGAAAGCTTTTTTGCTAATTGCCTCCCCCCTTACACATATCTTCTTCTTTTTTTGCCACCACTGAAAGTAATTTGATGCTCGTTATGATCGTGCTTCACACGCTTAATAATACACAAGTTTCATCATCCACCGAGGGAATACTTAAAATACAACAAAGAAGATTGATGCGGTTATATCCAGTTAGCACATTAGAGGGATTAAAAGCCTTGTTCGTGGCGAGGTTAACTAAAAACTCGTGTCAATGTACTAATCTCATTTACTTGGAGCCTCCTCATTGGTAGAAGGGCTTTGTCCCATTCTCTGCACAAGGGATCTTTCACCTATCCCAAAATAGAATAAACAAATTGTTTAGTTTATATCTTAGAACACATTTGATCGGTCCAGAAATTGTTTTCTATGCTTATTGTTGGGGGAGGGCATAATGAATGAAATTGCTGTAAAATGTGCCAAGAACATTCTACTTTTGAATTAGTATTTAAAAAAAATAATTAAAAACCTGTAAAACCTTTTTCATTCCCCAAAGTCAATGTCGATGGAAAAACCATTGATTTTACGCGAAAAACGAATAGGCTAGCGAAGCATTGTTGCTTCAATTTGTAAAAAAAAAGAACGAATCCAAAATATAATATTAATTTAAGAATGCTTAGAGACGGTTGGCAAACCTAGTCAACATCAAAAACTCCAAATTAATCGCAACGAAAGCCATCGAGCGTTTAAAATTCAGCCTCACGATGATTTTTTTTCCCTAAGTCAGCTGGCACCAGTTCGTCCGTCCTTGTGTCCTTGACATCTTTGTCAGCCTTGAAACCTGTCCCACACTGGAGTTGCTTGTAACGACGATGTCCGTCAGGTGAGGGAAAAATAAAGAAGATGCACAACAAATAAATAAAAGGTAGACGTCATTAGAGCGAAGAGGGGGAAGGGGGGTTAAAAAGGTATTAAGATGAGAGGTTCATTAGACGAGGCCTTTTGACACTTGAGCGGGAGGAATATAACTAAGCCATTGTTGTGGTATTCCAACACATTGCAGCTTCTGTCATTTCAGTTGGAACTACTACTGGGTCGCATATTAAAGAGTACCTGGTTTAGATTAAGGTAAGATTGTGGTTTTAGAATAATTGTTCCTATTTTGACACTTGAGCGGTAGGAATATAACTAAGCCATTGTTGTGGTATTCCAACACATTGCAGCTTCTGTCATTTCAGTTGGAACTACTACTGGGTCGCATATTAAAGAGTACCTGGTTTAGATTAAGGTAAGATTGTGGTTTTAGAATAATTGTTCCTATTTTGACACTTGAGCGGTAGGAATATAACTAAGCCATTGTTGTGGTATTCCAACACATTGCAGCTTCTGTCATTTCAGTTGGAACTACTACTGGGTCGCATATTAAAGAGTACCTGGTTTAGATTAAGGTAAGATTGTGGTTTTAGAATAATTGTTCCTATTTTGAAACTTGAGTGGGAGGAATATAACTAAGCCATTGTTGTAGTAGTCCAACTGCCACTTCATTGTATCAGATAATCGGTGAGTTGGACCCTTAACACTCCCCTCAAGTCAGTCAGCGCAATTTAGCTTGTAGTTTGTGGGAGTAAAAAAAAAAGTTGATCAACTACCCTCGAAACTAATGCTATTATAAAATTATATAATTATTATATACAGAATCCCGCGCATACAAGATTTATTCTCAATGGCTGCAGTAATAGTCACATCGCTAGGCATCTTGATTATTGTGAGCGGGGGTGAGGGGAGAACAGAAACAACCTGTTTTCACTTTGAATTAGAAAATAAAGTTTATTTCGTACCAAAGGGATAACATAAAAAAGTAGAGCTAATCATAAAAATCGTTTAAAAAAAAGAGCTACCTTAATCATTTATGCATTGCACCCAACGTGGATTTTTCAATTTTCTTTTACTTGCGGTACTGAGTTTCCCATTTGAGCAGATTATGGGGGAGGAAATACTACCCTTTGCCACTACCATCCCCCACCTACCCCCACAATCTTTTACGGTGCGCGTGGCCTATGTATATGACTATTGATTCTTAGCCAACAATTATTAGGGTAGTGTGGAAATTGAAAAACCTGATTCTAGCTTATTTATTATATCAACAACACACTGATTTAAAAAAAAAAACTAGTGTTGTTTACAGCTGCTAAATATAGAAATTACTAACAAAGAATCTTTCTAGCTTCACTATTTATTATTCATGCTTGATATCCGAAGTAAATATTATTTTATACCTCTTTAAAGGTCACTATTTATAAACATACAAAATTACTAAGCGCATATTTTAAAGAATGTTGTACAATGATTTCGTAATGTATTCAAAGACTATATATATATTTAAACTATATGAAGGAATAAAGTTGTGTACATTTAAATAAATATAATTCATTTATATATATATATATATATATGTAGCGTGTTTTACTATTTACAAATTATATATATATTTACACTTAAGGGTACAACTATCATACATCAATATA
>CABFVX010001994.1:0-18305 GCA_902151425.1 Timema shepardi
GCCCCGGGCTGGTGTTGGCCTCATTCTGTTCCTCAGGTAGCCCCCAGAGGGGTCACTAGACCCAGGTACACTACGATGACTAGCCCAGGGCTGGTGTTGGCCTCATTCTATTCCTCGTCTGTTCCTGTGTTTCTATGAGAGGAAACGATCAATATTTTATTTTTAAATAAAGTTCAGGAGCAAATATTAGAGCGAGTGTGTAAACTCGTCAGAGGAAGAGGGGGAAGTGCTATCATTAATTAAACAAGAGGCCTCACAGGGCGAACTGCTCATTTTCTTCCCTCTATTTCCATTCTGTACATTGGCGTCTAAGTGTGATGCTGCTTAGAGTGCTTAGGCACTTTGCAAAATGGCTTTGGATTTACCAAGTAGGCATTATCTTGAACCAATTATCAAAGAACCCGCTTCGATAGTCAAGCTGTCTAAAGCATCACTTTCGCTATAGACTTGATTGATTGCTGATAACGAGGTCGGGATTCGAATCCTGGTCGAATGTATCGAGGGTGGTTTTTAATAAATTACTTTCCACTCTACCTCCCTGCAAATGTGGACACACTAAATTTGACTTTTCTTAACCCTAATATGTTAGCGTAATTTTTAGATATGTATACAACCAAACGGGTACTAAGGCGCAGTGATAAAAAAAAAGATAAAAGAACCCAGTAACTATTACTATTGACTCAGTGGCGCGGTTTTCCAATCACCGACTTTGGGACCTCTTGATACTCGCCACGTCAAGTCCTCGGTCAAATACAGGGGGCAGGGACTCAAGTTGCTGTTGTTGTTGTTGTTGTCAGGTATTCGTTGGACAACGATAAGGTAGTCCTGCGCGGCTGTGTCCTGCGCAACACTCAGTGGTGTTACGGTGTCGTCATCTTTGCCGGCAAGGACACGAAACTGATGCAGAACTCCGGCAAGACCAAGTTCAAGCGCACAAGCATCGATAGGTTACTGAATTTCATAATTATAGGGGTAAGCGAACACTTGAGACTCTTTGAGCAGTGAAGAGCCAATTATATGTCGTTTTGAGATGTAGAACCTTATAATCTATGTTTGAGAATAAATTACCTGACACCCATAAGTTGGACGAATTCAAATAATAATGAAACTCTGGGGTTGCCCTTATGTCGAGTTTACCGAGGGTGATTTTTATTGAGTATTTTTCAACTCGCCCTCTACACAAATGCATGTACACCTTATCTATATTCAACACTCCTCATCACCAACACATTAGCGTTATTAGTATGTACAAGCGTGTAACCCAAACAGGTGGTGAGAGGCAGTACTAAAAATAAAATATACATCCTTAAACTGGTAAGCAAACTATCCGCAAACCCTCAGTTAAAACGCTTAGCGCTGATTCCTGTTACATTCTTTAGTGTCCAGCCTGCGCACTTTGTATGCACCTGCCTCGTTTATTTTATTAAATGTTTATCAACGGACATGGATTTAAAACTAATGCTTTCAAACATAACTGCCTAAAATATGTTTGTTAAATCATTTACTACATATTTAATACTCTATATATATAATTAATTGCCTTGATTTTCTTACAAATGGACATTTGTAGCATCTGTTACAAAACACAAGATCCATACTTTTTGCAGTCATTGGGTTTAGTTTATAGTTACTGATGATATCTATAAAAAAATGACACCTACAGATCACTTGACAAATGAAAGTTACCCTAGTAATTTTTTTTTTCTAGCTTTCATTTATATCGATTCATAATAAAATTGGGATAGAGTTGTTATTTGGAATATAACATGGTTCAAAAAGAGACTGCAGGCCTTTGTAAGCCTGAAGAAGCTGCCTGTGCCAGTGAAATCTATTTTCTTTATTGTGTTTTTCTGTCTACTATTGATTTGCCTAACCGCCCTTTCTCCCGGGTAAATGTACTGGCTATTTCTACTACTTTAGACCAATACACATAGTTGGCCATTTTACTGCTCTAAGTTATAATATTTTAGTTTTTAATATTTAATCCTATAAGATATTTCTACTAAAGTATTGTTTTTCAAGCCATTAGTAAATTATTCGCTAGGAATGGGACTTAACGACTCTTCAAACTCTCAAATTCCTTAATTCGTTAAGGATATTTGAGATTCTATAATTCAAAAAAATATCAAATTTGAGATTCAAAAAGTTAAAAAAAAAAGCTTTTATTGAAATACAAATTGAAATTCATTTTAAAGCTTTGATACTGCTTACTGGTGGTTCAAACTCAACATAAATATAGAACAAATTTTAACAACCACACCCCAGAACAGTAATTTAACACTTGAAACTGAATGTATAAATGTTAAAATTTAGTTACTATTTCTATTTTATATTATTCTGTTATGTTTCTAGTTCCTCTTGTTTTCATAAAAATTTTTTTGCTTGATTCAGATTAGAATTTGAGATTTGAAAGTAAAATGAAGATTCAAATTCGTCCCAACCCATTTTATAATCTCTTTTGTTTAACAATCGTCTGTCCGGAAACATCCTCCGAGGACTCTCTAACCTCTCTTGTTGTACAAGTCATCTGCCCCCCTCTGTGCGCACATTGACACGCGTCGTGGGGCTCCTCCTTCCTGTTTCAGATTGTATTTTTTCTACTGTCCATGTGCCTGTTCTGTATGATTGCCTGTGGTATCTGGGAGACCATCACGGGGCGCTACTTCCAAGTGTATCTGCCGTGGGACACCTTGGTCCCCAGCGAACCCCTCGGGGGCGCCACCGTCATCGCGCTGCTGGTGTTCTTCTCCTACGCTATAGTTCTGAATACCGTCGTGCCTATTTCTCTGTATGTTAGGTACGTGGGTGAAGTCACAATATTATGAACAATGGTGCCGAAATAAAAACGACCTTATTAAAATTGATACAACAAAGAAAATTAGTCACATTTTTTTTTTATAATATCACCATCATCGACTGCTTACAGCCTGTTGGCGGGTCACTCTAGTAAAATACCTTCATCTTCTTTCCTTCCATCATTCTTCTTACTTTAATTTCTTCCATTTTTCTCCTCTCACTTGCACACTTTCTATTATCTGTTCCTCCCATCCCTTTATTGAACTACCTTGCGATCTTTCTCTTTCATACTTCATCTCCATCATTTTTTTTTTATATGCTTTCAGTTTTTCATCCTCATTACATGTCCGTACCATCTCAGTCTTGCTTCCTCTACTATCTCATGTACTCCAACATCCTCATTACATGTCCATACTATCTCAGTCTTGGTTCCTCCACTATCTCAGGTACTCCAACATCCTCATTGCATGACCATACCATATCAAGTCTTGCTTCCTCTACTATCTCATGTACTCCAACATCCTCATTACTTGCCCATACCATCTCAGTCTTGCTTCCTCTACTATCTCATGTACTCCAACATCCTCATTACATGTCCATACCATCTCAGTCTTGCTTCCTCTACTATCTCATGTACTCCAACATCCTCATCACATGTCCATACCATCTCAGTCTGGCTTCCTCTACTATCTCGTGTACTCCAACTCTTTCTGAATAACTTCATTCCTAATCTTGTTTCTCCTCGTGACAACTAATATACCCCTAACAAACTTGTTTATTTATAAAATAAAGAGAATTAAGTAAAAATTAAATAAACAAGATAGAACTAAGAAATAGAAATTAAGCACAAATAAAAGTTTAAAAAAATTAAATCAAAAAGCAATGTACGCACACTTAAAATATTTCAATCTCTTTCGCGACATTTTTCTTGCAAATTTTGGTAATAAGAATAAACAATAAGGTTACTTCATTGATGCCAACTTAGTTCTGAAAGATGAAAACTTCTCTTGTGGCCCTAACATTTGATAAAGGATGTGCCTTCCATCCACAAAGAATTTCAAGTCCTCTAGAGAAGTTTCATCTTTCAAAACCTTAGTTGGCATCACTGAAGCTAATTTCCTGTTCAGTCTTTTTTACTATTACCTCCTGAGGAAGCTGAACGACATTAAAATATTGAGGGGATTGTAAATATATGTCAGGGGCTTCATTTTTCTTCAGTTCTACACTATTTATTTGATTAAATATTATAAAATAATAACAATTATTTAAACATAAAGCCATGTAATTTTCATAAGCAAATGCTGAATACATGTATCTCCGAATAAATTAATATTTAATTTAAATAAATAGAAAAATGTCAAAACCACTTAAAATATGGGATTTCTGACCTAATGTAATAATAATCCAATTAATAGTCCCCTTAAAATTCTTGATCACGAATGTTTATTTTGCTCCTACCTGGGCATGCAAGCCCCTCCTCATCCATTCTGGTCCGTCGGTGACACGGAAACCGAGGTTCGAATCTCGGCCAGGTCTACCGAGGGTGTTTTTTTCTTATACTTTATTTAGAGTTAATTATTATTTCCTTAAACTTTCTTTTTTCAAAAGTGACGAATTATTTTTCAGTGTTGAAGTAATTCGATTCGCCCAGAGTTTCCTCATCAACTGGGATGAAAAAATGTACTACGAAAAATCTGGGACCGCGGCGAAGGCTCGAACCACGACCCTCAACGAGGAGCTGGGTCAGATAGAGTACATCTTCTCCGACAAGACGGGAACGTTGACTCAGGTCAGCAAAACAGACACGTTCGGATAGTTTATTGACGGAAGGGGAGGCTATCATACCTTGTTTAACAGGAATATTTATAGCCAAGAGCCATTTCATTACTTCTTTTGTCCAGTGGCGGAAGTGTGAATTGTGAACTATGTTATTCTTTTCATTGTAAAAGCCGTTTTGTGCCCGTTCCCTTAATTATTTTTATACCCTTTTTTGTACCTTTTCCCATATTTAACAAAAGATACCTCAAAGAGAGATATTGTTCCTGATACAAATATGGACTATAATAACTAGGTTCAGCACGCCAGAACTATAAAATTGACAGATAACTTCAAGAAACTATCTCTCGCTGTCGTCAGGACCGGCTGTCAGTAGCTGCCAAGGTGACCTGGTGGTTTAGGGGTAAGGTGTCAGACTTCTATGCTGGCGGCCGGGGCTCAATCCTCTGTCCCAGCACAGATTTATCTGATTACCAAACCCTTCCTTCACCTCTGACAAGACATCTTGTGAATGTGGGGAATGCCAGGTCTCCACCGTGGTTCGGATCCCACGTTAAACTGTAGGTCCTCCATTTCATCTCACAATCACCCTACCATTACACATTAGTGTAAGTGCGTATAACCCGAACGGGTAGTAAGACGCGGTGATGATAATAATAATAGTAGCCGCCAACACGGCTCTCAGAGCTGGCTTTTCTGTTCACACCAAGTGAGAGATGACAAAGGCATGTCGCCGTTATATTAACACGCAACTCTTGTTCTCCCTCGTTGCAGAACATAATGACGTTCAACAAGTGCTCGATAGCCGCGCGCTGCTACGGTGACATCATCGACGAGACAACCAACGATGTTATCGAGGTCACGGAGGTAAGTCGGTCGTTCCTCATTGGCTTGTTACAGATTTGGACACTTGCGTGTGTATTCTACACAGTTTATTGGTAATTGTTAGAAGAGAAGACACTCGTATTGGTATCGAGAGGGTAAACTTTACACTGGGCTTGAGGTTCTGATCGGGTGCCACCGAGAGAGTTAGAGCTGTGGGACAATATATAATTTGACAAGTTAAATACTGTAAATACTGTAAATTTACTATTATCACTTATTCACAGTTTAAAAACCAAACTAATTCCTCCATCATCATCATCATCAACAACAACTCTTTCCATCCTGTGACCAAGTGGGTTAGTTTAGTAAAATGCCTCTATCTCCCTCTGTCCTTCCACCATTCTTCTCCTCTCACTTGCACACTTACTGTTATTGGTTCCTTTATCCCTTTATTGGTCTTCCCTGCAGTCTTTACTCTCCAAACTTCATCTTCGTCTCGCTGCTTGGGGTTCTTTCCGTCACCGTCCTACTGACTAAGAATATATTAAATGAGTAAAATAATGAAATGCAAGTGCTAGAGAAGGATGGAGGGTTAGGTAAGGCCTCGATACAAACAAATATTAACCTATCTCTTCATTTCTTCATGCTTCCATCATATGATCACTTTAATAGTTACATAGAATTATAAATTAATCAACTCCAACTATCTCATTCTGGTCCTTCCCTGGTTCTATTTCCATTGTTTGCTTTGGTTGCCTTCCGTCCTCTTAGCATGTCCAAACCATCTCGGTTTATTCCTGTCGATTCTCGCATTCAACTTTTCCACGCCAATTTATTTCCTTACTTCCTCATTTCTCACTCTGTCTCTTTTCGTATTTCCTCAAATACTTGATTAAAATTTATATTACATCGTTTTACAGTTATCCCCGTTAGTTTTTTTTTAATGTTGTTTAAGCACCTCACTCTATTTTAACAAATTTATTTGAAGTGCAAAAATAATTTACATTTGGTTTTGTTAAAAAAAAAAGACATTTTGTGCGCGATAATATTTTATAAATTATCTACCTTGTAAACGAGGATTAGTATTTTTCGGCCTGTTATATTCTAACTGTAAACGAACCAGTGTAAGGTTGACCTTGAAGGAGGGCATGTTAGGATGTACTGCTCGTCTTTGATTAGACTTTCCAGTTATTCGACTCGTGATCCATCCAGAGTGATATTTTCCGGGAAAAAAAGGAAGAAGGTACGTTTTCACAGCTGTCAACAACCTTCAATCACCTTTATAACAACAATTACAAAATAATTGTTTATATTAGGTAGGATGGCACACTTAACCAGAATGACGCTGGAGTAAAAATTCTTGAAATAAAACATTAAACGGAGCGGAGCGACTGTGGTTTCCTGTTTTTAGGAAGTTGCGTTGCGCGTTTCACAATCCCTCCTGATTAGTTCTGATAGAATGAAATCTAGGGCGGCAACGATCGGTTTTTCTTCAAGAGCCAGCCATTAGCTCTTTTTTCCATTGGCAGCAGTGTAAAGTGTGAACTGTGTTCTTCTTTTCATTGTTATAACCATATTTATTTCATTCTCATTTATTTGTTTTTATCCACCTTTCCTGTACCTTCTTCCAAATAAAGTATATTAATGTAATTGATAGCGTAGGAAGCCAACTTGAAAGGCCATTATCATAATAACTAGAATATATGAATATATCCTTAACTGTTATTGAGACCCGATGACAAAAAAAAAATGCTCTTTTGAATTTTACTAGTAACATAATATTGGAATAGTTCAAGTAATCTTATTGAAAACTGCCATTGTAGTTGTCCAATATTCCATTTGTATTTTGAGTCAAATGTTTAAAAAGATGTCAATTTGTTTGGATATAGCTGATCGACTCTTTATCTTGTATTAACCCTCTGGATGGTTTGTGGGAAGAAAACAAGCAGTAATGTTTAATGACCCAACTGTCGGCATGTGGGATGCCTGCTCACTTTGAACCCATTTTATCTCTGTTATGTTGGTATCACCACCTGCACACACACACACTCTTAGAATAGTCCATATCGTGTCTAGTGGCACAATTATTGTGGAGAGACCAACACGAATATAATCCACTTTTTATTTCAACAACTCAAAAGTCGAATCGAATAATTTTCATAATAAAGAATTATTTACGGCGAAATAAATAAAATATTGTTCGAGTAGAAACATCGAGTTTAATCCTATACAGCGGGTGATATCAACAGTTCTTGAATATCTGTTCCTATCACAATCTTTTAACACCCTTGACAGATATTCAACAACTGTCATTCCCTTGTGAAGAAAATGAAGTTCTTTGTTTCTACTGAAACAATATTTTATTTAGTTTGCTACGAAAACGGCATAAACACTGACCTTGACTCACAATCCCCACGATCACACCTTGATTTGTATCGCTAAAATACTAATTTTGTATTTACTTTTTTCTTGAAGCTTTCTTAAAATATATGTCGCTCCTCTTTGAATTCTCACTTTAAATTATAGTCTTAGAAAGAAATTTAAAAAATCGCTTGATGTCAATAAGAGGATTCTGATTCGTTTTGGTCTCTGAACACGAACCAATGAGATGTCTGCATTAAACCATGTTTATTTCTCTCTGTTGCATGCTCTCCCTGGTGGTGGTTCATGGTTAATTATTTGTTCCGGGTGTGGGGTTGGTGGGTGTGTCCTGGGATGTTTGTAGGCTGCACGGGTGTGCACGAGTATACACAACACGCCCCAGCGCTGCACGCCCTGTTGTGGAGCACTCCCAGTAGGCCACACACAGGAGGAACTTCTGGCGGGACCTGGCACACCCACAAGACAGCACTCCTCTGTACGCACACACGGCACGCACTATAGTAGAATATGGCACTTGGTTGACTCGTGGCTCCACTTTGCGCATACTTGGTACCCAAATTTAAAAAAAATGAAACTCGTCTTTTAAAAGTGTACAGCAATTGGTAATCTAATGTTCTTTATCTAAAAAAATTTAATGATTTTGATTTTCGACAATCGTTTGTTTCATTTTGAGATTTTGGTTCATTTAGATAGGGCCTTGTTTGGTAAATCGTGGTTCTTATTTGTCTATGGATATATTTATCATTGAATTGGACACTACTTAAAAATATGTTTAGTGGAGGGGGGGTTTGGGGGTGGAAAGTCCACTTTTTCAACTCTTATCGAATGTTTGAAAGTTTTTAATTAATTGTTTTATGGTTGAAAAAATATTATATTTATTTTCAAATATTTATGTACTAAAATCACTTAGAAAATGTTCTATTTACTTAGGATTTTTCAAAATGAATATTAATTTTTAATATACATAGCATCTCAGAAGGGCAATAGTTTACCTACCTTGGATATTTTTATTTGTGAAACTTAGTAATTGGCGAAGCAAATTTAAAAAAAATTCGAACCAAGTTCTTCTTCTCACGACATCAACCTCATCTGGTATGGTTACCAGTGGCGGAGAGATCCTGGTTCAAAACTCGGGAAAGTGTTCTTAAAGTGTTTTTTATCCCCCTAAATAGTTTTCTACTCTCACTACACACAAATGTGAGTATATTTTCTCTAAATTCAACCATAATATCTTAATGTAGTTAATACATAATGTGTGATATCCTAAAGGGTAGCGTAGCGCGGCGATAAACATTTAATTTAATTTATTTGTCAGATATTCCAATAATATTAAATCGCTATAAATGCAAATCGATCCAGTTCTATTCCGTTCTTCTCTGAGTCTGGTTTATAAAGGAGATTACTCTGTACTTGTGAAGCAAGTGTTTGAATTCGTCAAGTGGAGCCACGGGTATCTTCCTCTCAGCCATACTCAATCAAACTAACGAGTTAATTAACATTGGTTTGATTCTGGAATGAGAAAGCCACCATCTTGTCTGCCCACAGTGCAAAATTAACATTTCCGAAATGACTTGGTACGCTATTAACTAGATTAGTTAATTGAATTGACATTAAATACACACACTCTTCACTCTGAAAGGTAGCGGTCTCACTTTGACTAGTTGAACTATGGCCCACTCTTTTGGAGCTGCGCCATAGTGGAACCAACCAAGGTAAGCTTGCTACCTCTTCAGAATAATTGGAGGGTACATGTTTTCTTGGTGACCTGGCGGTCTAGGGGTAAGGTGTCAGACTTCTATGCTGGCGGCCGGGGTTCAATCCTCGGTCCCGGCACAGATTTATCTGATTACCAAACCCTTCCTTCACCTCTGACAAGACATCTTGTGAATGTGGGGAATGCCAGGCCTCCACCGTGGTTCGGATTCCACGTTAAACTGTAGGTCCTCCATTTCATCTCACAATCACCCTACCATTACACATTAGCGTAAGTGCGTATAACCCGAACGGGTAGTAAGACGCGGTGCTAATAATAATAATAATNCTGGCGGTCTAGGGGTAAGGTGTCAGACTTCTATGCTGGCGGCCGGGGTTCAATCCTCGGTCCCGGCACAGATTTATCTGATTACCAAACCCTTCCTTCACCTCTGACAAGACATCTTGTGAATGTGGGGAATGTCAGGCCTCCACCGTGGTTCGGATCCCACGTTAAACTGTAGGTCCTCCATTTCATCTCACAATCACCCTACCATTACACATTAGCGTAAGTGCTTATAACCTGAACGGGTAGTAAGACGCGGTGCTAATAATAATAATAATAATAATAATAATAATAATAATAATACATGTTTTCTTGTCAACATGTAAACATACACAACTAGCTCTTAGAAAATATCCTCTACTCTTTGTCACTTTAAAGTGTGTTAGTTTGAGGAGGAAGTTGTGTTTTCGTCACAGTTTCAGTAGAAATATGAATGTGGTCATCATTTTGTCCTGGTTGTTATTCTTCTCAAACATATTAATACCTTTAAATATTGTTCTAGACAATTGCTTTCCAAACTCTTTAAAACCCAACACAAATTTTAGTATGACAAACTTTTGTGGCCCACTATTTTTTAATGGTCATTGTCGGGTGTTAAGGCACGTATTTTCTAATTTAATTATTTATTTTACTAAAATGTGTTATTTAATATAATTTTAAAAAAAAATCTATCTTTCAAAATTAAGTGTGTCCTCAAGAGTATGTTTGCTTACGATTTCTGATGACGGCATCAACACAGTCATTCTCAGCCGCAAGGAGTTCCACAATCGCACTTTTTTCGATTACCGCCATTGCGGAAAATCTAATTTCACAGTTGTAAAAAGGTGTAAAAGGGAGCAGCACCATCAACGCTTCGGTAGAACGATCGGGGTACGTTCGTTGAACAGACAAGCCAGAAATGCATCAATTTTGGTTGTTGTTGGAATTCATTTTTTATCAGGATGTCAAATGATTGGACAATTGTTCACTTTTCGAAAACTTTTCCTCGACCCACCAAAAATCGCAACTCGTATCTCTCAATGAGAGAACCACCGGTCTAGAACACATCCTTGGAATGTGTAATTTAAGATAAAGCTACAAATATTAACTTTAGTATAAATTTATTTTAAATTTCTGTTTTTTTTTTTTCTACTTTACGCAGCGGGTTGGGTCTTGGGTGCAACTGTTAGTAACTAGTGGGTGAATTATCACACACTTTCCATCCTGACAGTTCTTTCATCGCCTATAATATGTTACGATCACTCTGTTATCGAGAGCAAGGTGTGAACAGTATGTTAGTGACCATGTGTGTCATGTGTCATGTGCATGTGTGTAGTGTGTTTAGTCCCTGCACGATGTAATTAATACTCATTGGGTTCGGTGGACTGTTACTAAGCATGTCAAGTAATCTCATTTTAAGATGTTCATTTGTTTTGAAAGGAAAAAAAACCTATATTAACAGGCATTTAATGTTTTTATGTTGAGATATCTTCTTCTTTATAGAAGGAATCAAAAAAATTCGCACAAGAAGATATTTATTTTTTTAGCTTGTCACGTGAAAAAATATTAGTTTAAGATTAAAATATTTGGCAAACGCATTCTTTACTAGGGTTTATGAAGGTAACTTTTCCTTTTAAATACGAAGCGAAGCTTGAAACATGGAAAAAGAAGTTTGAAGTTGAAGTTGAAGATAAGGTTTTTGTTGTCACCTAACGCTACTTTTAATTTATCGCATCAAGTGCATCTAGGTAGAGATAAAGGTATACAAAAATAAACAAAGCCCATCATATTGTTTTGTGCCGACACGTCCGAATTTATCCCTACTTACGTTATGAATGTCATTTAATTCAGTGGTCTCTTTTAAATTATCTTTAATGGCTGTTATAAACATGATTATGTTGAAATATGTCATATTTACTGTGATATTTAAAACCAGTTCATAATATATTTTTAGTTTTCATCTTCCTTTGGAAACATTTTCTAGTCGAGTTGTGAAGGTTATAATGGGGGTGGAGGTTGAAGCTAAGAACTAACAGTCAGTGGTTTGAAGCCTTGCACACCCCTATTTGTGTTTAATTTGTTTAATATTCTAATACAATCTGTAATGTTATATAATATAAAACTAGCCTACATGTCTTCAGATTGAAGTCGTGGACTTGCCAAGGCATTAAACTGTACAACGACTTGGTCTAAACTCTAAAGCATCGCACCCTTTTGTCTGCTTGAACGCTGAATACGGGGATATCAGGGTTCGATTCCTTGTCGGTTGTACCAAGAATGTTTATTTATAAATGGTTGCCCACTCTTCCTATGCAAATGTGAGTGTTTCTTTTCAATTCTACCTTCACTATCTCTACAACATTAGCACCCGCCTCGGTGGCGTAGTTGGCTAACGTGCTTGTCGTGTTGAACTCAACTGCTGAGGACGGGGAGATCGAGGTTCGAATCTCGGTCCGGTGAACTGTGGGTGGTTTTTCCTAAATGGTTTTCCACTCTACCTCCACGCAAATGCGGGTTCACTTCCTCTAATAAAACCTTCCCAATTCCTAATCCATTAGAGTAATTAGTACTTAAAGCGTATAACCCGAACGGGTAGTAAGACGCGGTGCTAAATATTATATTATATATTATTACAACATTAGCGTATTAAATATATCTGTGAATAAACTGAATGGGTATTGAACATAAATAACTTTGATTAAATATTTTCTCTTGTGCCCTCTTTGTCCATTGCTTGGGCCTCAGCGTGGAAAGTGCTGGATTCTGGTCGGAGGAGAAATGTGTGAGGTCGATCTGAATGCTCTTGTCAGAACTCGATGTTAATCTTCTCTGCTGTCACAGTTATGGAGCCATTGGACATCCTAATCTAGCTTGAGCTTGATTAATGAAACACCCACTTGGGTGACCGCATTTTCTAAGGCACTACACTCGCAGTATACTAGACTGCCGATGACTGGGTGATAAGAGGTTCAAATCTCGGTCGGGTTTACTGATGCTGATTTTACAAAATGGTTTTCCGCTCTCCCTCCATGCAAATTATGGGTACACTGCCTTTAAATATAACCTTCCTAATCCCTAAAATCATCAGCATAAATAGTAAAAATGTGTACAACACAAATACATTTTAAGACGCGGTGTTAAAAATAATTAATGAAACCTTGGTGATTATTATCCCCCTCTTGAGAAAAACCCTCAATACCAGCCTGTAATTGAACCCTGGACCTCTAGGTAAGCAGGCAGGGTGCTTTGCCCACTATATCATGAGGCCGATAGACCTAGAACTAAACATTCCTATTAAGGACAAAGAATTCATCCTTGATTTAAAGAGGACTCCGAGAACATTATGGTCAAGTAGTAATTGTAGCATGTAGTCTGGGTTTAACTCCCCTTTATCCTGGTCCGTCCATGGATCCGTATTTTACGTTGTGTTATTGTCACTTTACCCTGCTTCGCTTGCGTTCTGTCTTGTTACTGATTGGCTGGGTCCCTACTGTCGATCCTCTTATAGTTGGTACATCACAACCAATGATAATGTGTACTTAAACTCAATTCAAGATCCCCGCTTCATAGCTCACTTATAGCCAATTTTTATCGTTTGGGATTCTTAGGTCATATTTTGATGGTCTGGATAATTTTCTAGTTATTTAATTTCAAAAATATGAACGTTATGTAAATTAATCTATCTATTCAAATATAAGATTTTCTACCACACAGGTTTTGGACTGACAAGATAAAGTGTGTTTCAAATTAGCTTTTTCGCAGGTTTTTTTTATTCTTATGGTAAGAAAATCCATATTCTTGGTGAAATATTACAACCAAGCTTGGATATATCTCTGTGGTAAGGTGGTAGCTTATCTCTGTGGTGGGGTGGTTGGTAGCTTGTTCACTTTGAGTGAAATGCAAGAGTTTATTCGCTAAAGGTTTTTCATTGCATTCCAACATTTGCATTGTTTCTCAAGTTTTAGTCTACGTTTTTGGGCAATGTTTTTGACGATCTCTGGGCCATAAAGGGTCCTAGGTTAGATTTCTGTCAGGGTTGAAAACCTCATCATTGGAGAAATGTGTTTTTTCTCGTCCGCAGTGATGAATTAACGGTCGGGGGGGGGGGGGGCCGGGGAGTGGGCCTCTTTTTTAAAAAGTGTGTTTTGAAAGGTTGTGTTTTTTTTAAATGTCGGGGAGAGAAAAGTAGGGTTTNGGAGATTGTGCCTCTTCTGTAAATAAGTTAGTTTGTAAGTCTTGTATTGATATAATCAGTCGGATAAGAAAGTGCACGTTAAATACCTCAAATAGATTGAATTTTAAATCCTGCTTTGTAATAATAATGATCTTTCTTAACAATTTGTTTTCTCTAAACATTCTATGTAATGAAAAAGCATGGAAATACTAAATAAATTACAAAAGATCAATTTTGCTTGCGATGCTGCTTTTTAAGTCATACTGTATACCCCTGATTTTGGTCGGAAGAACAGTAGAGAAAATTCAAAGACATTTCTTTGCGGCCAATATTTATAACATTTCTCTATTTTATTTGTGTTATTTTATAGGTATTAATAATATATATTAAAAGTGACAGCTGCAGATAAATATGTTTTGATGTGTGAATATATTAAAATTGTTTTAGTTACTTAAGTAATAAACTTTTACTGTTCTTGCTACCAAAATCATGCTATACATTCTATCTGCGTGTGATAGTTCCCTTACGATGACCAACTTCACTTGTGAAGGGTGTCTACTTCGTCGATAGCTAACAGAAATTATTTTGCGTGACCATGGGAACTTTCAGTAGTAAAAATGGTTTATTGGCATCATTCGTTATTAACTATTATATGATATTAATTAGTTATATAATGTTCTTTTAAAAATACTACAAAGGTAGAGAACACAAAAGTTGAAAGTGTTTCTTAGAAAACTTATTTAGGGGATGAGAAATGAGAGAATAAGAAGAATATTATCTGAAGAGCCAGTTCAGGACAGGATAGAGAGGGCACGACTGAGGTGGTATGGACAGGAGAGAGGAATAGTAGAGGAATAGTAGAGGAAGAGCCAGTCCAGGACAGGATAGAGAGGGCACGACTGAGGTGGTATGGACAGGAGAGAGGAATAGTAGAGGAATAGTAGAGGAAGAGCCAGTCAGGACAGGATAGAGAGGGCACGACTGAGGTGGTATGGACAGGTGAGAGGAATGGAAAGGGAGAGGAAGTCAGGAGGATGTTGGAACAAGGGACAGTGGCTGAAGGGAATAAGGAGACTCAATCGACTGAACTGCCGATGACGAGGAGCTCAGGGTTCAAGTCCTGGTTTGTGTACTGAGGGTGGTTTTTACTATTTGGTCTCTCGCACAAATGCGGGCACACTTATTCTAAATTCAAACCTTCCTCATCCCTATCACCTTAGACTAATTATTACATATGCGTGCGTATAACCTGAATGGGCAATACGACGCGGTGACAAAAAAATAAAATCTTTTTAACTTTATTTGATCCGTCGAAATAATTTGGAGACGGGGGAATCCCACATGACAAGAACCTCTTCTCGCTTTGCCACTTTTGGGCCCTCCCGCCCTGCCTCGTGCTGTAACTCATGAACCTCCTCCCCTCTTCTGTTCCCCCCTCCAGCACACGCCACATCTCGACTTCTCCAACAACCCCAACTACGAGCCGGAGTTCCGTTTCTACGACTCGACACTGCTGCAAGCGGTGAGGAAAGGAGACGAGGACGTGCACAGTTTCTTCAGACTCCTGGCGCTCTGCCACACCGTCATGCCCGAGGACAAGAACGGTGAGACGCCAGTTTTGTACCACTTGAAGCTTAATATGTATTTTGGTGACCTGGCGGTCTAGGGGGTAAGGTGTCAGACTTCTGTGCTGGGGGTCCGGGGTTCAATCCTCGGTCCCGGCACAGATTTATCTGATTACCAAACCCTTCCTTCACCTCTGACAAAACATCTTGTGAATGTGGGGAATGCCAGGCCTCCACCGTGGTTCGGATTCCACGTTAAACTGTAGGTCCTCCATTTCATCTCGCAATCACCCTACCATTACACATTAGCGTGAGTGCGTATAACCCGAACGGGTACTAAGACATGATGCTAATAATAATAATAATAATATTTAGTTATTTATTTAATTTTATACATACATGAATAGAAAAGAAAGCATCACTATTTTGCGAGCATTTGTGCATTTTTTGTTTTATCCATAAGTAATTTGTTCACTTTTGATCCATTTGAATTTAAACATTTGATCTTACCTGCAATAACTCTCTGTTTATATATTTGTCAACTGATATGTATGTGCGTGTGTAGGAAAACTGGAGTACCAGGCTCAATCCCCGGATGAGGCAGCCCTGGTGTCTGCGGCCAGGAACTTTGGCTTCGTCTTTAAGGAGAGGAGTCCCAACAGTATTACCATTGAGGTCAGTAAGAAAAGCACCTTAATACGAATATAACTCGTACAGTCCAAGGTATGGTAAAACTATACTGTCACAAATAATCTGTCTATATATACTGTCAGCGCAACACTACAACGCATCAAGCTCAACAAATACACACCTATATCTCAGGAAAGCTGAATATAAGTATTATTTTTTTTAAATTATACGTATTCACATTTAGATCATGTGAATATGAAAGGTTTTTGAATAAGGCGCAATTAACTTTAAAATGATACCTACAATTTTAGTTATTAGTGATGTAAAACTGTATCTAAGGAACCTTGGTAATGTTTCCAATGTAAAGTACGTACTTACCCGCTTCGACGGTCAAATGTCCTAAGGTGTCACTCTCACAATAGACTGGACTGCTGACGACATGGTGATTGGGCTTGAATCCCAGTCATGTGCACAGCAGGTGGGTTTTCCTGGATGGTTTCCCACTCTCTTTCCACACAAATGCAGTTACGGATACTCATCCCAAACTTATTAGCGTAATTAGTTAATTGCATGTTATCCAAATTGAAAGTGAGACTGTGAGGAATGCCAGGCGTCCACCGTAGTTCGGATTCCACATTAAACTGTAGGTCCTTCATTTCATCTCACAATCACCCCACCATTACGCATTAGCGTAAGTGCGTGTAACCCGAACGGGTAGTAAGACGTGGTGCTAATAATAATAATAATGATAGTGATACGCAGTGATAAATAAAGCCTTACTTATTGTAGGAGCTCGCTAACTCCACCTTAAACAAGATAAGCTCGTTTCGGTGAACCCACATGCATTGTATTTACACACTCCACGACGTAGTTAAGATGGTCCTAAATGTGGCGGTGCTCTCTTGGGTGCAGGTGATGGGCCAACGCGAGGTGTACGAACTGTTGTGTATCCTGGACTTCAACAACGTGCGCAAGAGGATGTCCGTCATCCTTCGCCGCAACGGACAACTGCGGCTCTACTGCAAGGGCGCGGATAATGTCATCTACGAGCGCCTCAAAGCCGGGAACAGGGAACTCAAGACTAAGACGCAGGAGCATTTAAACGTGAGTTCAGACCATCGAGACTTGGTAGTGACATGGTCCAAGGCGTCACTCCCGCAATAGACTGAACTGCCGATGACGGGGGGATCGGGTTTAAATCGTTTTCGGGTGTAACAAGGGTGGTTTTTAGCCCTGTGTATTACTTTCTGTTGAGGTTGTACACATGTGTACTGATTATGCTAACGGACAAAGGAAAAATGGCGCCAAACAGCTGTGGTAAGTGAAACGTTGAAAGGAGGATAGAAGGGCAAGTCCTACACATTTACCAGAAAACTGTAGGTCTCAAAGTTCACAATTAAAACACAACAAAACACATGATTATGTAAGTTTTGGGGTACATCAGTCCCTTCTTCGGGAGAAGAGGGCGAAACACAGTCTGGACTACGGCAATACGGCTAGAGGTACGTGTACCCCAAAAATTACATAATTATGTGTTTTTTTGTGTTTTTAATTGCAAACTTTGAGGCCTACTGTTTTCGGGTAAGTATGTGTGTGACGATCAATGTTTCTTGGCCTTATATTTTTTTAATATACAAACTTGTATTGTGCGAAGTCCGCTCTTTCAATTTGAAGTGAACTCGAATCGAACATATGAAATAGTCTCAAAACCAAATACAAGGTTGAATATTTGTTGTTACTTATTTATGTGACTTCATATTATATTAAAATAACTTATAAAATGTTTTATCGCACAATTATTCGTAATATTTTATTCTAATCTTATAAATCAATTTACCATCACAACAGGAAATTCATAGACCTAAAATATGTTCATATGGTTATTAATTAATGATGTAAACAACAGTTTAGAATGTTAATGATTTTAACATAAATTGAGTAATCGAGTTGTCAATATTTTTATTGGCGAAGCCTTGTAATTGTCTAAACCCAGGTTTTTTTTTTTTCAAAGTCAAAGATTTCTTTTTTTCAAGCCAAGTTTAAGTTTCGAAGCTTACAACCCATTACGAACTTTGATTCAGATTCGAGAATATTTTATATTTTTGTTTCAGCTTTGCTTCGAATTAAAAAAAAAAAAAAA
>CABFVX010001994.1:18392-29273 GCA_902151425.1 Timema shepardi
AAATTGGGGCTTTGCGCGCCCCTGTCAAAAACAAGACACGGGAAATACTAAATAGCTGTCGTATGGACGTGTCGATAAGTAGATTGTGTGTGTCCAGAAATTTGCAGGCGAGGGGTTGCGCACCCTGTGCCTCGCTGTCCGCGACCTGGACGAGGTGTTCTTTAACAACTGGAAACATCGCCACCAGGAGGCAGCAGTGTCCATGGAGAACAGAGATGAGAAGTTGGATGCCATCTACGAGGAGATTGAGACAGATATGACGCTGTTAGGTGTGTGCTCAAATCCACACGAGGGTTTTTTATCTTCTTCTGGTTAAAGGAGCATTAGTGCTTCAAACATTCACAATTACTAGTTTGATTATTTATTGTTTTAATCGATCACACGAACACCAACTTAAAACATGGAACAAGATGATGAGCGTGAATTTTAATAAAGTACTCGACAATTATCCCACTAAAAGGACGGTAAATAGTTTTTGTTTTCTCCGTAGCGTGTCTTAATACCCGTCTAGGACACATGTATGCATCATTTACACCAATTGAAATCATCCAACACCTTAGCTCGGTAGTAGCGTGTCTTGTCTACTGAACTAAGAGTCCCAGGTTCGATTCCCGGCATGGCCAAAAAAATGTATCATTGGTGAAATGTGGGTTGACCCTTTCACATTGATAAATTAACGGCCGGGGACTGGATGTTGTGTCTGTGCTAGTCTTAAGTTATATTACAAGACATATGAAGCTACCACAGGTCTGGAAAGCCGGTTGTGGAACACAGGCTGAAAACAGTAAGGGATGCAAAATAACAAAACAATAATTGAATAAGAATGAGAAAGGTAGAATTTTAAAGGAAATGTACCCACATTTGTGGGGAGGTGTTTGAAACCATTTAGGAAAAAACCATCCTCGGTACACTCGACATGAGAGTGGCTGGTGGGCATTGAACCCTGGCCTCTTGGGTAAGAGTCGGTTATAATATTCCTCGTGGTCTTTGTTTCTCTAATCTCGTTTCTAGTATTTTCTATTTCAAACAAACAATCTACGTCTAACGTTAATCTAGATGTTCTCTTCGACTTGGTTTTAAACTGTCGGCTAACTCTGTGGCTACGATGTGTTGTGGGTTGCAGGGGCGACAGCGATCGAGGACAAACTTCAAGATGGTGTCCCTCAGGCCATAGCGAACCTCGCCATGGCGGATATAAAGATGTGGGTTCTGACGGGGGACAAACAAGGTTAGTCATCGCCAACTTATTACGATTGGTGACGGGACTCTTGAACTTTAAAATCCTTAAGGTTGCTCAAAGATTCAATAAAATATACCATTTTATTTATGTGTATGTGTGTGTGTGTGTGTATATATATATATAAATAAAAAAAGGTGTGTGCGGAACTTCAAAAACTTTGGCTTTGCTTTGAGTATTCGTCAGCTTTGATTTGAAAGTAAAACGCTTAGTTTTACCAATGATAAGCTTCACTAATAAAATTATTTAAAGTTAAATTAAATATCAATATTCAATTTTTTGTAAATTTATCAGTTAAATTTTTATAAATAATACCAAGAGTCAGACATATTAAACAACCAAGCTATTATATTTGTTAATCACGGTTAGAGCCGCATCTAAATATCATATTCTTTAAATTGAAAAATTACACAGGAATCACGTTGGTAAGAGCAAGGTCCCCTGTTCGATTCCCGTGTCCAGGTGCCCTTTCAATGTAAAGAATAAAGGGCATAGTTATGCAACATGAGATCATTTAAATTTCCCTTCTTTGATTTTGTGTGTGTGTTACACGCTAGTATCGAATCGTTTCATTAATGTTCAGAAACCGCCATCAACATCGGTTACTCCTGCCAGCTCCTGACGGACGAGATGGCGGACATCTTCATTGTGGACGCGCACACGTTCGACGAAGTAGAACTGCAGCTGATCAAGTTGCGCGAGTCGATACGCAGTGTCGCCAAACAACAGTCCGCCCCGACTGCGGTCAGCATAGTCACTTTCAGGTGGGACCCACACAGGTAGCGTAGACCGGAGAACCACACAGAAGAGAGGGAACGTTACAGTTTTCTTTTATTTATACTTTTAATTATGTAATGTTCGTTCTTAATTAATTAATTTTTATTTTCTCTCTTTGTATGGTGACACTTTTTTTGACTCTCCGTGCTTTTGGTTCACATGGCCTTTTGCTGGTGTAGTGCTGAGAAATGTTCTTTGAATAATTTTATAAACTTTTCTTTTGTCGGAATGATTAAAAATAATTGATCATAAGCTTGTTAAAATGGATTTGAGCTTTCACATATCTAATAGACACATCTTTACTTAGTTTGCACACTATACTAAGTTTCTATAGTTCCGAAACGTTGAAGGTATATCAATCTACGTTGTAAGAATTAATTTTCATATTTCTTGCGAGGTGACCTGTCTGCACGGGAAATTGTGTATCTATTTCAACCATTGCTACACAAACTCAAAATGAAAGAGAACATTTTAGCCTTAATTATAGTATGTAATTTAATTAAATATGATAGACCTTTAGAAAAAAAATTAATCGCAAATAAAAGTAAAAAAAACACCACCTAGACACTTTTATAAACACTTCAATATTTCGATAACTCCTTGGCATCTTCCTCGAGAAGTAGTCGACTGAACAGGAAGTTTGTTGGCTTCAGTGGTGCCAACTTAGTTGTTGAAGGGAGAAAACTTTTTTTTTTCTAAACGATACCTTGATGCAAGAATGTTAAGATTCAAACGCACTGACTTTTCAGTATACAAGCAAAATAGGTACTTCACAATTAAGTTGGCACCACTGAAGCCAATTTTGGTATTCAGTCTCGACTAGTTCCCGAGGTAGATGACATGTGTCATCAAAGTATTGACGTGTGACCCGCCTCGGTGGCGTAGTTGGCTAACGCGCTTGTCGTGTTGAGCTTGACTGCCGAGGACGGGGAGATCGAGGTTCGAATCTCAGTCGGGTGGACTGGGGGTGGTTTTTCCTAAATGGTTTTCCACTCTCCCTCCACACAAATGCGGGTTCACTTCCTCTAACTCAACCTTCCCAATTCCTAATCCATTAGTGTAATTAGTACATAAGCATATAACCCGAACAGGTAGTAAGACATGGGGACAAAATAAAAGTATACAATGTAACATCCTCACGTATCAAAATATTCTTCGTGTTTCTTATATCACTGTTGCACACAATTAGTTGTAAATGGAAGAAAGAACAGGAATAAGAGATAGAAACATAATAAGTTTGGGGGATGAGGCCTCCTGTTTTTCAACTAGGCCACGTGTCTTGATTAGTGATGGATCACATACAAATCTTGAACTAGGAGTCCTGAGTTTGGCTCTTAGTAAGCCGTGGTAGAGCATATTTCAGAATTCAGCGTGTATTTTACCACTTGATTGGTTCTGGTAGATCAGGGATGATAAATAACGTTGTTAAATATTGAATTATTCAAAGAACTACATTAAATCTCCAGCTCCTTTTTAATTATAATGTATCCCTATCTCCTTCTATCTTCAAAAAGTTTATCTCCTCACACACTCCTATCCACAGCTAGTGGATCACCTCATCTACCCCTATCCGCAGTTAGTGTATTTCCTTATCCACCCCCTATCCACAGTTAGTGTATTTCCTCATCTACCCCTATCCACAGTTAGTGTATTTCCTTATCCACCCCCTATCCGCAGCTAGTGTATCCCCTCATCTACCCCTATCCGCAGTTAGTGTATTTCCTTATCTACCCCTATGCACAGTTAGTGTATTTCCTTATCCACCCCACTATCCGCAGCTAGTGTATCCGCTCATCCACCCCTATCCACAGTTAGTGTATTTCCTTATCCACCCCCTATCCTCAGCTAGTGTATCCCCTCAGCCACCCTACCCACAGCTAGTGTATTCCCTTTTCTACCCCTATCCGCAGTTAGTGTATTCCCTTATCTACCCCTATCCGGGGTTAGTGTATCCCTTCCCTATCCAAAGCTTTTGTTGGTGAAGGAAACTTTGTTAATAATTCTTCATTGTTCTGTCTCTAAACTCCAACATGATAAAGCTATTTAAATATTAAATAAATGTATGGTGCATTCATGTGCTTTTGTATGAATGTTAAACTGCAAAAAATATAACTTTGATCTGCTTCTTGTCTTGGCACCTTAAAACTATACAAGTGCTCATTTTTGTTCATCTTGGTTTTGTATGTATCAGGATTTTAAATCTCAAATATTCTTGATGGGCTCGTCTCGAGTCTAAATTCTAACAATTACATAACTAAATATTTATTTTCCTGAGTCTTTTTTTTTAATTTACTTTTTGTGTACGCCATTGGCTTATTGTATTTTGTTGACTAAAAGATTAGCTAGTTTATGTATTAATAACTAAAGTTGAAAAACCAATTTATTGACTATAGTTTATACCTGCATCGGTGGTCGCACGGTCTGACGCATAACTCTTGTGTTGGACTGAATTGCTGGTGACAGGGAGATCGGGTTTCGAATCCAGGTTGGGTGTATTGAAGGAGTGTTTAACTAAATGGCACTTACTTCAGAGGCCTCACGGTCTAACGTGTTACTCTCGCAGTAAACTAGACTGCCGATGACGGGGAGATCGGGTTTCGAATCCAGGTTGGGTGTATTGAAGGAGTGTTGAACTAAATTTTACTTACTTCAGACGCCTCATGGTCTAACTTGCTACTCTCGCAGTAGACTAGACTGCGGATGACTGGGAGATCGAGGTTCGAATCTTGGTCGGGTGTACTGAGTGTGGTTTTTCTACTCTCCCCCCACGCAAATACAGATACACTTCCAATAAATACATCCTTCCTCATCCCTTAAACCATTCGCGTAATTAGTATATAACCGTATAACCTGAATAGGTAGTATTAAAAAAAAATGTTCCCCCATTCTCCCCCACACAAATGTTGCTACACTTCCTCTAAATCCAACCCTCTCCATTCCTATCACATTAGAGAAAACGGCATATATGCGTAACAACCGAATATGTAGTAAAACGTACTGATAAAAAAAAAGTTCAATCTAAACTCTACACCTATACATCTTTCTTTAACTCTGTCTTTACTTGGGAGAGCACTTACGTATTAATCTTGTGATGTTATAACGTGACTAACAACAACTAACCTCAACTTGATCGCATGTCTCACTAACGTTCTGTTGCCTCTAACCAATAGCACGGAAGATTCAAGTTGTGCTCCACAACTACGATACGGTCGTACAAGATGACTTATTGGGCCGATCGCTTCACCGACGCTCAATTTTTTTATCTTGTTCGTATTCATGCTCAAGACTGAACCCACAGTAGATCGGAAAAAGTACGGTACTAAAGTTTTCAAAACACAGTTATATTGATCAAAATAAAGCTAATTTTGTCTAAATTGACATTACAAAGGTGTTGACTCTTTTTTCGAACACATAAAGCGATAAAGAGGTTTTTGCTATAGAGATATAAAATAGCTTATTCGTAATTGAAATGTTCTTAAACCCATTCCAACAAATACTGCACGATTGTGCGCTTCTCTCTTTGTTTTTATTTAAATAGTTATTAAAATATAGATATATTATATTGCTATCACATTTGTCCCGTTATATTTCATCAACATATTCTCTTAATTTTAAATAACTTTTATGTTTACACATTTTGTTTGAAAATGTTCTTCCCTTTTATTAGGCATGAATGAAAAATTCATATAGATAGACCAATTATCAATAACATTTGATCAAGATGTGCATCGTGCTACAGTCGTGAATGTCTAGTCTAAAGCACTGTGGTATCTGTCTTGGGCACGGTAGTTTATTTTAATTAACATTCTTGTTTCTTGCCAACACATAACTGACACTGATTCATTTTTCTCGGTCCGACTTCCTCTTCTGCATGGTTCTACGGTTGTCTACGCCGCTGTTATCTCAGGATGTGTAGCGTAGGGTAGTTCTAGTCATTAGTGTACTCAGAAATTTAATGTTTATCTCCTTCGCTTTTACTGTAGCTAATGCCAATGTTTAACTCCTTTTTCACGGAGCATCATGTATGTGCACTTTAATTACTCTTGGTGGTAGTAATACCACCTTGCTTCATTTAGCCCTGGTGCCACTCGAATGCCATCTTGCTAGAATTAGCCCTGGTGCCACTCGAATGCCATCTTGCTAGAGTTAGCCCTGGTGCCACTCGAATGCCACCTTGCTTCAGTTAGCTCTGGTGACACTCGAATGCCACTTTGCTTCAGTTAGCACTTGGTGCCACTCGAATGCCATCTTGCTAGAGTTATCTCTGGTGCACTCAGCAGAGGAAACTGAACTTAAGAATCCACTAAAATTAAAATGCACTAATAGTTGAAGATGCATGGCCTGAAAATTGTAATATTTATCATTATCTTTATTAGATAACATTTCCTTCTAATTAATTCAATCAAATAAATAAACTTAGGTTTACAGTAAACAAATATCTTCATTCAGAGGCTCAAGTGATTATGCACATTCCCTTTGCCTTGAGAGGTAGTTAGCTAACCTTGCTTGGTTCCACTATGGTGGAGCTTATAAGATAGGGCCATAGTGTAATAAGTCAAGGTAAGACTGTTACCTTGCTTGGTTCCACTATGGTGCAGCTTATAAGATAGGGCCATAGTGTAATAAGTCAAGGTAAGACTGTTACCTTGCTTGGTTCCACTATGGTGCAGCTTATAAGATAGGGTCATAGTGTAATCAGTCAAGGTAAGACTGCTACATTTCAGTATAAATTAAGTGTATAGTTAATTATGTCTACAGTAGCCCCATGTCTTCTTTGGTGCTGACTGACAGCTAAAAGCTTTGAAAAGTTAACAGACAAAATTATGTATCCCTACGCCGAACCATATGATCCGAAAAAACATGTGTTTATCAGCTGTCGCTTCTGACAGTCAAAATTGAGGTATTACACCTAAATGTTGACTGTCAGAAGTCAGCTGTGAGCTGTCAGTCAGCACCAAAGAAGCCATGGGGCTACTGTAGTTCCTTTTACATGCAGTCACTAAATAAAGATAAATAATGTGATTATTTGTTGGGAGAACACAACGGTTTGTTGTGCTGTGTTGTATTCTTGGTTCTCGTTGGTCGTGGTTTGTTCAAGGTGAGTATATTCTGTGTATTACCTCATTTTGTGAATTGTTTGTATTAATTTGTAGTCTCACGGCTGCCGTACTGGGCAGTGTGTCGCATGAACAAACTTTAAATATTATGAATCCCTAAAATCATCAGAGATACTTACCACTGAACCCGGGTCACTTACGTCAGGGATCGGCAATCTTTTTGGGTCCAGATAGACCCATATTCTTGTCAAGGTCACCCAATTGATTCTCCACTTTACATTTCTCTTGTCTATACAACTTGTGATAGAATAATTACTATGTTCATTTTTCATACTAAATTATTAGTGGTTTGCAAAGGTCACATTTTACATATGAAGTAAAGCCGAAGCGAAGATTAAAAATATGTGGATAAAAGTTGAAGTTGAAGTCAAAAGATATGATTTTTGTTGAAAAACTGTTGTATCAAAAAATGCACTTATAAATTTGTCATAGATAATTCAAAAGATAGAAAATCAAGGACTAAACATTGGCTGTAAGAAAAGGACCATTGCACAATTACAAGGTTTGTATATGATAAACCATGACGCTACAGCTGTGCAAGGGTTATAATTTTTACAAAATAATGTTGGTGACACTGACTATAAGAGGTTTTATCTACGCTTTTGTTATGGCTGTTGTTTGAAATATGTAATATTTAGTGAAACATATCAAATCGGTTAATAGTTTATCAAAGTTTTATCCTTCCTTCGGCTTTGATATTTTGAAGCTCGCTGATGATTATAATTTATTTAAATTTACTCTAATATTTCCGACTATGAGCGACCAAGGTTGTTTGAAAGTACGATAGATACTTGATATATTTACGAGCTAAAAAGACCCAAAGATCAACTTCTAATGACTATATGGTTTTCTCATGTGATCGATTCGAAGTTTTAGCGAGATAGAGGAGTTGCCAGCCCTTGGTTTACATGAATCATTATTAGAGTTACATCGAATCTTACCAAACCCTAATCTCATATTTACCTTCAAATCTCGAATTTGGACCTTGTAAAGAGGAAATATAAATATAATATAATGATAGAAAATACAAATAATAACTAAATACTTCCTGGTGGTCTAGGGGTAAGGTATCAGACTTCTATGCTGGCGTCCAGGGTTCAATCCTCGGTCCCGGCACAGATTTATCTGATTACCAAACCCTTCCTTCACCTCTGACAAGACATCTTGTGAATGTGGGGAATGCCAGGCCTCCACCGTGGTTCGGATCCCACGTTAAACTGTAGGTCCTCCATTTCATCTCACAATCACCCTACCATTACACATTAGCGTAAGTGCGTGTAACCCGAACGGGTAGTAAGACACGGTGCTAATAATAATAATAACTAAATACCAACACTTTCTTATAATCAATTCATTATAATATGTATACATTCATGATGGAATAAATAGCCAAGCTATCATATTTGTTAGCTACGGTTATAACCACATATAAATATCATATTCTTTAAATTGAAAAATGACACAAGAATTGAACCCGGGACTTTTGGCTCAACACACCGATGCTCTAACCACTGAGCTATCCAGAAGTCGTCCCACGGCCCAGGGTAATTCTTCACTTGAATCCATTTGTGACGGATGTGTGGAACTTGTCGGCTACATTTCTATGATCAATTAATATCGCAGTTAACGCAGCCCTCTTTAACTCGGATAGCTCACTGGTTAGAACATTGGCGTACTAAACCAAAAGCCCCGGGTTCACTTCCCGTTTTCAATCCAAAGTATATTTATACATTCTGTTAAGTTCATCCTATAATTATAATTGTTTCCGAGTCACAATAAGCACTATTAGAGCTCTGAAACAAATTTCACTTGGAATATTGAAAAATCAAAATCTTTTTAAGGATCTGAGTCCAGGATCGTTGTATTTTTAATATCCTTAAGGATTCAATGGTCCTACCCTTAACCACTCTACAAAAATAGAACCTTGGTTAATTTTTATTTAATGGATTTTAAAAGTGCATAAAAATAATTATAATTGGAGTTCATCCCCTAATTGTTGGATAAACGGAACACCCCGCAATATTTTACAAGAATCATATTATAATATTATCTCTCCAGATAAAGACAATTCATTTTACTCTTCCTTATCAGTCACTTTGCATCTTTGTCAATCCAATTCCTCGCTGAACTGTGTGTTGATTATTTTGTACGAACTGTACTCTGGTGAAAATCTTGACGTGTGATTGGTTGCTCAGCGAGTCGGAATATCAGCGAGGGTGCAATGTGGAGGAGAGCGAAAACGTGGCCGGCTTCGCTGTCGTCATCAACGGCCATTCGCTGGTCCACGCTCTCCACCCCCAACTCGAGAAACTGTTCCTGGAGGTCTCCTGCCAATGTGAGTACCGAGGAGGCAGTTTGTATTGGGCAGAGCGGGGTTCTAGAGTCTCGCCACAAGGACACTTGGAACCAAAACAAGGACAGAGTCGGTACCTTCCTACCGACACCGGCTCTACAACCCTGTTGCAGCTGATTATATTTACTAAAATACAAATCACATTAAATAGTTATTATTAAGGCTTAGAAATAAGAAATTGATAGTCATTTTTTTTAATATATCATTTAACACGAGACTTTCTTTGCTGACACAACTGGCACGGTTGGCTCAGTGCCAGCGAGTCTCATTCTTAACCCTAGAGGTAATTATTTTATTTGAATCCTGGTAGAGCACTCTTATTCCACTGGCTAGCTTCTCATTCCATGCGAATGATACCACATTTGTTTGAGTCTCGCCTTGCTCATAATGTAACCTAATTTAGTACAAACTGATCATAGCCTGAACGAGCATTAATCTATATAGTACTATAAAATAGATCAACGAAATATAAGATACGGATATGTAACTTTAATTTCCGTGCACCCACCTCTGCGGCGTAGTTGGCTAACACGCTTGTTGTGTTGAGTCAGAGTGCTGAGGACGGGGAGATCAAGGTTCGAATCTCGGTCGGGTGAACTGGGGGTGGTTTTCCACTCTAACTCCACGCAAATGCGGGTTCACCTCCTCTAATTCAACCTTCCCAATTCCTAATCCATTAGTGCAATTAGTACTTAGAGCGTATAACCCGAACGGATAGTAAGATGCGGTGCTAAATATTATTATTAATATTATTAATTTCGGTGCAACCTGCTTCGGTGGTCGAATAGTCTATAAGGCATCACTTCTCGCAATAGACTGGACTGCCGATGGCAGGGATATCTGGGTTTAAATCCTGGTAGAGTATACTAAAAGTTGTCTACCCTAAATAGTTTACCATTTTTCATCCACATAAATATGAATACACTTCCTCTAAATTCAACCTTCCTCATCCTTAGCAAACTAGAGTGATTCGTACTTAAAGACGTGGTGACAAACTTTTGGCACGGATGTACTTATTGTTAAACTCTCCTTGGCGGCTCTAGCACGAAATACAGGGTGTTGTGTTTAGTTCCTTGGTACCTCCAAACTGTCATCCTGTCTAGAATCGTGAGTTGTTTGTTTTTTTGTTCGCGGGGCAGGCAAGTCTGTGATCTGCTGTCGGGTAACGCCGCTGCAGAAAGCGATGGTGGTAGAACTGATCAAGAAGAACAAGCAGGCTGTCACCTTGGCCATCGGCGACGGAGCTAACGATGTATCTATGATCAAAGGTAAGTGTGCCTTTCATATTTCAACATTTAAGAGGCGGGGGAAATATAATATTAAAAATAAAAATTGAATTAGGATATTATACAAACCCCAACTTTTGTGTGAGTGGGGCTAGTTGAGAGCCGCCCCCC
>CABFVX010001994.1:39040-51900 GCA_902151425.1 Timema shepardi
TGAACGTGCATCTTAGAATCGAACTGTAAATAGCCAAGTTGATGTGTGATAGTAATTTCAAAGTTAATTTCCTCAAAATGTCCATAAGAACAAGGTTTCACAGCTATGTAGGATTGTTATAGGCAACTAGTTCTACAATTTCGTTTAAGTATTCTCATGCAAAAATTTCAAATATAGAAATTGTGGCACCATTAACTTTTCGATTTTAGAGGGTTAGTTTTATTTGTGATATAAGCTCACAAGAATTTTCTCTCTCTTCCAGAAAAACCATATTCTCGTGACTTAGAATACAAATTAGTGTTCTTAAATAACTAATTCGTTGTTTTGCGCTATCTATTAGATTTTATTGAATTTTTCTTTTTATGTGGCGGTGTCTATGAGAAATTTTAGAACTTTACCTGCACTCTAGCGCTTTCTATGATTCTCTTTAGAACTATACTCGTGTGTTGGTTCTATTTATTTTTCTTATGTTGGTTAAAAACTGTTATTTTATTGTGGTGCCTTTCAGCCCGCTTCTTCAGGCTAATATTTACTGTTTTGGATATCTTTATTCGAGTACTCATATAACCATTATTTTCACACTACATTCGAAATATAATGTAAGCCACTATGTCAGTGGCTGACATATGCTTAATTATATTGAATAATATAAATACCATGCTACAAGAATGTGACTTAATGACTTATTTATTCAATATAAAAGGCATTAGATTATAACATTAAACATATTTTGTCTCGACATGTCAAATGTTGCTTCTATTTTCATGTTATTAACTTTATAATATGTCCTATGGCTAGTAAGTTTATCGTTGTCTGGAAATAAAAGATGAAAAGATCCCGTTATGAAGATGACTCTAGGGAACAAAATAGTTACCCCAAGAAGTACTCCCATGACAATAAATCTCCGAGCTCCCACTTTAGGAGAGATGGAAGAATTTCACGAGATTCCCCGCATGAACCCTGCAGCTCCTCGTCACGAGAATTTCAACCTCAACAAAATATATCCGAGTGTAAAGTCCAAGAGAGCCAAAATAAATACGAAGACCACAGGAAGCTGGGAAAGGCCTATAACAAACCCGAAGATAGCAACAGCGGCTTTACATTCGAGCGATTTCGCCACGAGTTGAACCAAGTCTATTTTAGGGACGAGAATTTCATAGACCAAGAGGATTTTTGGAAATTTCTCAAGAAATATGAATCTGTTCAGAAAAAAGCTTCAGATTTAAGACGGGTTGCTAAAGAGGATTTAACAAGAATAGGTAGGCCTAAATTATGAAATTTTAAATAACTTGCTGAACTTAAATAATAACCTTAATTAACCTAAGTTTCTCTAAACTGTGTCTTGAATAAATTTTAATCAACTCACAAAAAATCCTCCACTCGGTTACAAGATCTGTCCTATCACCTTATATTTTTTTTTAAAAATCCCTGTTCACCACCTCTCCACCCACCACCAGTTCCGTGTTAACAAAGAGAACACTTTCTCACATCCTTTCTTCTCTCTCTTTACAGTTTCCTATCATAATCTCTCCTCTCTGGCTTCTCTTCCCCTCTTAAAACCCTGGTCAAAGAGCACATGCATTCGGTTTCCTTAACTATATTGGAAGTTTTCCCAAACCAATCATTGCAACATTTTAGTAGATTTGTTGTGCACCCATTCCACCTGTCGGCCTTCGTTCCCTCCCCGAGTGGAGCCTCCAAGCTCGGTTGTATCTCCCCAAGTAGAGCATTACCAGCTCGGTTATATCTCCTCAAGTAGAGCATTACCAGCTCGGTTGTATCTCCCCAAGTAGAGCCCCACAAGCTCGGTTGTATCTCCCCAAGTAGAGCATTACCAGCTCGGTTGTATCTCCTCAAGTAGAGCCTCACAAGCTCGGTTGTATCTCCTCAAGTAGAGCCTCACAAGCTCGGTTGTATCTCCTCAAGTAGAGCCTCACAAGCTCGGTTGTATCTCCCCAAGTAGAGCATTACCAGCTCGGTTGTATCTCCTCAAGTAGAGCCTCACAAGCTCGGTTGTATCTCCCCAAGTAGAGCATTACCAGCTCGGTTGTATCTCCTCAAGTAGAGCCTCACAAGCTCGGTTGTATCTCCCCAAGTAGAGCATTACCAGCTCGGTTGTATCTCCTCAAGTAGAGCCTCACAAGCTCGGTTGTATCTCCCCAAGTAGAGCATTACCAGCTCGGTTGTATCTCCTCAAGTAGAGCCTCACAAGCTCGGTTGTATCTCCCCAAGTAGAGCATTACCAGCTCGGTTGTATCTCCTCAAGTAGAGCCTCACAAGCTCGGTTGTATCTCCCCAAGTAGAGCATTACCAGCTCGGTTGTATCTCCTCAAGTAGAGCCTCACAAGCTCGGTTGTATCTCCCCAAGTAGAGCATTACCAGCTCGGTTGTATCTCCTCAAGTAGAGCCTCACAAGCTCGGTTGTATCTCCCCAAGTAGAGCATTACCAGCTCGGTTGTATCTCCTCAAGTAGAGCCTCACAAGCTCGGTTGTATCTCCCCAAGTAGAGCATTACCAGCTCGGTTGTATCTCCTCAAGTAGAGCCTCACAAGCTCGGTTGTATCTCCCCAAGTAGAGCCTCACAAGCTCGGTTGTATCTCCCCAAGTAGAGCATTACCAGCTCGGTTGTATCTCCTCAAGTAGAGCCTCACAAGCTCGGTTGTATCTCCCCAAGTAGAGCCTCACAAGCTCGGTTGTATCTCCCCAAGTAGAGCATTACCAGCTCGGTTGTATCTCCTCAAGTAGAGCCTCACAAGCTCGGTTGTATCTCCCCAAGTAGAGCCTCACAAGCTCGGTTGTATCTCCCCAAGTAGAGCATTACCAGCTCGGTTGTATCTCCTCAAGTAGAGCCTCACAAGCTCGGTTGTATCTCCCCAAGTAGAGCCTCACAAGCTCGGTTGTATCTCCCCAAGTAGAGCATTACCAGCTCGGTTGTATCTCCTCAAGTAGCGCCTCACAAGCTCGGTTGTATCTCCTCAAGTAGAGCCCCACAAGCTCGGTTGTATCTCCCCAAGTAGAGCATTACCAGCTCGGTTGTATCTCCTCAAGTAGAGCCTCACAAGCTCGGTTGTATCTCCCCAAGTAGAGCATTACCAGCTCGGTTGTATCTCCTCAAGTAGAGCCTCACAAGCTCGGTTGTATCTCCCCAAGTAGAGCATTACCAGCTCGGTTGTATCTCCTCAAGTAGCGCCTCACAAGCTCGGTTGTATCTCCTCAAGTAGAGCCCCACAAGCTCGGTTGTATCTCCCCAAGTAGAGCATTACCAGCTCGGTTGTATCTCCTCAAGTAGAGCCTCACAAGCTCGGTTGTATCTCCCCAAGTAGAGCATTACCAGCTCGGTTGTATCTCCTCAAGTAGAGCCTCACAAGCTCGGTTGTATCTCCCCAAGTAGAGCATTACCAGCTCGGTTGTATCTCCTCAAGTAGCGCCTCACAAGCTCGGTTGTATCTCCTCAAGTAGAGCCCCACAAGCTCGGTTGTATCTCCCCAAGTAGAGCATTACCAGCTCGGTTGTATCTCCTCAAGTAGAGCCTCACAAGCTCGGTTGTATCTCCTCAAGTAGAGCCCCACAAGCTCGGTTGTATCTCCCCAAGTAGAGCATTACCAGCTCGGTTGTATCTCCTCAAGTAGAGCCTCACAAGCTCGGTTGTATCTCCTCAAGTAGAGCCCCACAAGCTCGGTTGTATCTCCCCAAGTAGAGCATTACCAGCTCGGTTGTATCTCCTCAAGTAGAGCCTCACAAGCTCGGTTGTATCTCCTCAAGTAGAGCCCCACAAGCTCGGTTGTATCTCCCCAAGTAGAGCATTACCAGCTCGGTTGTATCTCCTCAAGTAGAGCCTCACAAGCTCGGTTGTATCTCCTCAAGTAGAGCCCCACAAGCTCGGTTGTATCTCCCCAAGTAGAGCATTACCAGCTCGGTTGTATCTCCTCAAGTAGCGCCTCACAAGCTCGGTTGTATCTCCTCAAGTAGAGCCCCACAAGCTCGGTTGTATCTCCCCAAGTAGAGCATTACCAGCTCGGTTGTATCTCCTCAAGTAGAGCCTCACAAGCTCGGTTGTATCTCCTCAAGTAGAGCCCCACAAGCTCGGTTGTATCTCCCCAAGTAGAGCATTACCAGCTCGGTTGTATCTCCTCAAGTAGAGCCTCACAAGCTCGGTTGTATCTCCTCAAGTAGAGCCCCACAAGCTCGGTTGTATCTCCCCAAGTAGAGCATTACCAGCTCGGTTGTATCTCCTCAAGTAGAGCCTCACAAGCTCGGTTGTATCTCCTCAAGTAGAGCCCCACAAGCTCGGTTGTATCTCCCCAAGTAGAGCATTACCAGCTCGGTTGTATCTCCTCAAGTAGAGCCTCACAAGCTCGGTTGTATCTCCTCAAGTAGAGCCCCACAAGCTCGGTTGTATCTCCCCAAGTAGAGCATTACCAGCTCGGTTGTATCTCCTCAAGTAGAGCCTCACAAGCTCGGTTGTATCTCCTCAAGTAGAGCCCCACAAGCTCGGTTGTATCTCCCCAAGTAGAGCATTACCAGCTCGGTTGTATCTCCTCAAGTAGAGCCTCACAAGCTCGGTTGTATCTCCTCAAGTAGAGCCCCACAAGCTCGGTTGTATCTCCCCAAGTAGAGCATTACCAGCTCGGTTGTATCTCCTCAAGTAGAGCCTCACAAGCTCGGTTGTATCTCCTCAAGTAGAGCCCCACAAGCTCGGTTGTATCTCCCCAAGTAGAGCATTACCAGCTCGGTTGTATCTCCTCAAGTAGAGCCTCACAAGCTCGGTTGTATCTCCTCAAGTAGAGCCCCACAAGCTCGGTTGTATCTCCCCAAGTAGAGCATTACCAGCTCGGTTGTATCTCCTCAAGTAGAGCCTCACAAGCTCGGTTGTATCTCCTCAAGTAGAGCCCCACAAGCTCGGTTGTATCTCCCCAAGTAGAGCATTACCAGCTCGGTTGTATCTCCTCAAGTAGAGCCTCACAAGCTCGGTTGTATCTCCTCAAGTAGAGCCCCACAAGCTCGGTTGTATCTCCCCAAGTAGAGCATTACCAGCTCGGTTGTATCTCCTCAAGTAGAGCCTCACAAGCTCGGTTGTATCTCCCCAAGTAGAGCATTACCAGCTCGGTTGTATCTCCTCAAGTAGAGCCTCACAAGCTCGGTTGTATCTCCCCAAGTAGAGCATTACCAGCTCGGTTGTATCTCCTCAAGTAGAGCCTCACAAGCTCGGTTGTATCTCCCCAAGTAGCGCCTCACAAGCTCGGTTGTATCTCCTCAAGTAGAGCCCCACAAGCTCGGTTGTATCTCCCCAAGTAGAGCATTACCAGCTCGGTTGTATCTCCTCAAGTAGAGCATTACCAGCTCGGTTGTATCTCCTCAAGTAGCGCATTACCAGCTCGGTTGTATCTCCTCAAGTAGCGCCTCACAAGCTCGGTTGTATCTCCTTAAGTAGAGGATTACCAGCTCGGTTGTATCTCCTCAAGTAGCGCCTCACAAGCTCGGTTGTATCTCCTTAAGTAGCGCATTACCAGCTCGGTTGTATCTCCTCAAGTAGCGCATTAACAGCTCGGTTGTATCTCCTTAAGTAGAGCATTACCAGCTCGGTTGTATCTCCTCAAGTAGCGCCTCACAAGCTCGGTTTTATCTCCTCAAGTAGAGCATTACCAGCTCGGTTGTATCTCCTCAAGTAGCGCATTAACAGCTCGGTTGTATCTCCTCAAGTAGCGCCTCACAAGCTCGGTTGTATCTCCTTAAGTAGAGCATTACCAGCTCGGTTGTATCTCCCCAAGTAGAGCATTACCAGCTCGGTTGTATCTCCTCAAGTAGAGCATTACCAGCTCGGTTGTATCTCCTCAAGTAGAGCCTCACAAGCTCGGTTGTATCTCCCCAAGTAGAGCCCCACAAGCTCGGTTGTATCTCCCCAAGTAGAGCATTACCAGCTCGGTTGTATCTCCTCAAGTAGCGCCTCACAAGCTCGGTTGTATCTCCTCAAGTAGAGCCCCACAAGCTCGGTTGTATCTCCCCAAGTAGAGCATTACCAGCTCGGTTGTATCTCCTCAAGTAGCGCCTCACAAGCTCGGTTGTATCTCCTCAAGTAGAGCCCCACAAGCTCGGTTGTATCTCCCCAAGTAGAGCATTACCAGCTCGGTTGTATCTCCTCAAGTAGCGCCTCACAAGCTCGGTTGTATCTCCTCAAGTAGAGCCCCACAAGCTCGGTTGTATCTCCCCAAGTAGAGCATTACCAGCTCGGTTGTATCTCCTCAAGTAGCGCCTCACAAGCTCGGTTGTATCTCCTCAAGTAGAGCCCCACAAGCTCGGTTGTATCTCCCCAAGTAGAGCATTACCAGCTCGGTTGTATCTCCTCAAGTAGCGCCTCACAAGCTCGGTTGTATCTCCTCAAGTAGAGCCCCACAAGCTCGGTTGTATCTCCCCAAGTAGAGCATTACCAGCTCGGTTGTATCTCCTCAAGTAGCGCCTCACAAGCTCGGTTGTATCTCCTCAAGTAGAGCCCCACAAGCTCGGTTGTATCTCCCCAAGTAGAGCATTACCAGCTCGGTTGTATCTCCTCAAGTAGCGCCTCACAAGCTCGGTTGTATCTCCTCAAGTAGAGCCCCACAAGCTCGGTTGTATCTCCCCAAGTAGAGCATTACCAGCTCGGTTGTATCTCCTCAAGTAGCGCCTCACAAGCTCGGTTGTATCTCCTCAAGTAGAGCCCCACAAGCTCGGTTGTATCTCCCCAAGTAGAGCATTACCAGCTCGGTTGTATCTCCTCAAGTAGCGCCTCACAAGCTCGGTTGTATCTCCTCAAGTAGAGCCCCACAAGCTCGGTTGTATCTCCCCAAGTAGAGCATTACCAGCTCGGTTGTATCTCCTCAAGTAGCGTCTCACAAGCTCGGTTGTATCTCCTCAAGTAGCGCCTCACAAGCTCGGTTGTATCTCCTTAAGTAGAGCCCCACAAGCTCGGTTGTATCTCCTCATGTAGAGCCCCACAAGCTCGGTTGTATCTCCTCAAGTAGAGCCCCACAAGCTCGGTTGTATCTCCTCAAGTAGCGCCTCACAAGTGTGGTTGTATCTCCGCACAAGTAAAACATTGAGCCCCTTCATGTACGTACTTGCAGGTACCCAAGAAGACAACCCCCTTGGTCTGCCACAAAGCTTTGACAAGAGTCACCTGGTGAGTGTTTGTCTAACTAGCAGTGCTGATGAGGACAGGAAGCGTCTCTTGTCCCGGAGTGTGTCCTGGGATAGACTGGTCGAGTTCCGTTCAGTCCTACTCCTCTACATTGACTTCCAGCAGCGAGAGAAGTTTACAAAACTGAGAAAGCTTAGAGAGAGTCAGGCGAACCTGCCTGTCGCGCAGTACAGGTAGTACCTTAGCGCAAGAAGGTTGTGCGCTTGGTTCATTCCTGATGGCTCACTAATAAACTGTTAACGTAGGTGACTTGACGGTCTAGGGGTAATATTAGACTTCTGTGCTGGGGTCCGGTGTTCAATCCTCGGTCCCGGCATAGATTTATCTGATCACCAAACCCTTCCTTCACCTTTGACAAGACATCTTGTGAATGTGGGGAATGTCAGGCCTCCACCGTGGTTCGGATCCCACGTTAAACTGTAGGTCCTCCATTTAATCTCACAATCACCCTACCATTACGCATTAGCGTAAGTGCGTATAACCCGAATGGGTAGTAAGACATGGTGATAATAATAATAATAATAATAATAAACTGTTAACATTTCGGGCTATCATTGAAATTTGCCAACAACAAACTGCTCTCAAAATTAAATGTTTCTTATGTCGCTTTTCTAGGGTTGGTATTACACTGTCATGTTATTTTATGTATTAAAGTTGTTTTGATCAAAACAAATATGATGTAACTTTGAAGATCCATCAACCATCTTTTATAAACTCATATATTTTACAAATATTTGATAAAACATTTATATTATTGAACATATTTTGATGTTTTATCAAACAAAATAGCAACATTTGAATCTTGTTACACTGTTGAAAATTTAATGGTACAGTATGAACAAAATGTTTCTTAGTAAGACTTCATACCTATATAATTTCTAAAGTCTGTTTTTCTTAATAATCAAGGAATAAACTTCTGTAAAGTTTCTCGGTGCGGACCGTAAATATTTTGGCTATAATTCCGAGACTTAAATTTCAAGCTATTCAAGTATACAGCTGTTAATTCGTATTGTCTTTCATCTAGTGTATATTATTTCAAAGAAATTTGCTGTAATTTAATAATAACACAAATTTCATCAAAAATTGCCTCAAATATTTTATGAAATATTTTTCTTTTCTAAAACAAATATGACAGTGTAGTACTGCCCTAAGGAGAGTGAAGCCCGCCTAAAAACTGTAATCCGCCAGGATTATGAGATCCTACTGGCCTACAGTAATTATTTGTTTTAAAATGTCCACTCTAAAATTCCTAAAAATTAAAAATATAAACTAATTCTGTCTTGAAGTATTCTTTATCGGCAGTGAAAATTACTTCCAAGTAATATACTGGGGAAAAGCTATAAAATAAAAAATACTCTTTTCAATCAGTAAATTTGCACTGATGGGTACATCTAGTCTGGTTTGTTGGTGACCAGAAGGTCAGAGTTTGAATCCCAGCCGAGTGTACTTAGAGCATTTTTCCTAAATTTTATTCCACTCTCCTCCCACACAAATGTGTGTACATTTCTTTAAATCATATCTTTCTAACCCCCACACCTTTAGTGTAGGGCTGGTTAATTTATTCTAGTTACATATCTAAACATTTTATCAAAACTAATATTCATTCACCTCATCTAACTCTGTCACAACCTGTGATGGTTGAACTCCAGCATGTTGTGTGCTTGTGTGTCTGTGTCAGGGAGCAGATCGTGTCATCCGTGTTGAAGGATCGGGTGGTGGTCATCGCCGGGGACACCGGATGCGGAAAGTCCACGCAGGTCCCGCAGTACTTGCTCAAAGCTGGGTTCAAAAGGATCGGTAGGTGGGCCGACCCCTTCAAGATAGTCAGGACGCGGGGGGCAAGTTTTATCAATATCCCGATATAGTTATTATTCTAACGTCGGGATAAATATGGCTGCTGTTCTGTTCTCGTATCATTTTTTAATGTTTTATTTAGCTGTTGAAAATAGAAATTAGTAAAAATATGATCATTCAATTTATTTTGATTCACAAGCCACAAAGCATAGTTCGATATGAAATACATCCACAAGTCACCCGACCGGGATTCAAACCTTGAGATCGGCGGTCCAGTATATTGCGAGTGTGTCGCCTTAGACCATTCAACCACAAAAGTAGGTGTAGGGATATTAAATCAAAGTGTGCATTGATGTTTCTGTGTTAAAGAACTATGTTTAGAAGAGTTTTAATTTGATGACGCCCTAAGCCCTATGAAACGAGTTTGCTACTCTTAAGAACACTTCAAACCACTTTTGTTCCTCAGCCTGCACTCAGCCCCGCAGGATTGCCTGTATCTCCTTGTGCAAACGAGTGGCCTACGAGACACTCAACGAGTTTGGCTCAGAGGTCGGCTACCAGATCCGTTTCGAGAAGAGCAAGACACAGCACACCAAGATCGTCTTTGTCACAGAAGGGTTGCTTTTGAGGCAGGTAATGGTTCCAAGTCTGTTGTTGGATTAATCGTTTTGGGAACTTTACGCACATTTTTATAAACACGTGTGCTCTCAGCACATGACTTACAAAATATTATTATTATTTAGCACCGCATCTTACTACCCGTTCGGGTTATACGCTTTCAGTACTAATTACGCTAATGGATTAGGAATTGGGAAGGTTGAATTAGAGGAAGTGAACCCGCATTTGCGTGGAGGGAGAGTGAAAAATCATTTAGGAAAAACCGCCCCCAGTTCACCCGACCGAGATTCGAACCTCGATCTCCCCGTCCTCAGCAGTCGAGCTTGACACGACTAGCGCGTTAGCCAACTACGCCACCGAGGCGGGTGACTTACAAAATAATCGACCTTGTACGCCAACAGATAAATTGAAACACCCAACCATAGCACCAACAAATTTTATATCTGCATCGTCAGACAGACACATACCTCACATATCCAAATACTTATGCTAAATTATTTGATGCTTGCTCTGAGACCCAAAATCTGCTAGAAAGGTATTCTGACCACGTGGCTTCATCAGTAAGATAATTAGTGTCGAGGTTGGCCTAACCCTAGAATGGTAAACCTCTGTGTGAGACATGAATGCTAAATTTTACTTCCTTTACATTTTATTACATTGAAAACATAATTTTATTACATTAGTGACAAAATGAAAACTATTCTCAACTAGTTCAATTATTATTATTATTGTTTTTTTTACATAACTTCATCACATGATACACGGGATGTTGCCCTGAATTCCTCTACAGATGTCGCGAGAACAGTGGCTGCAAAGTGTCCTAGTCATGCACCCTTGGTTTCGTTGTAGGTTTCAATTATTTCGGGGTTCCTGGTTTCTGGTTTATTACCACGTTCTCGTGTGTAATAGGAAGCGAGACTACAACTGTGTTTTGTTTTAGTTGGTAAGTTACCGTTGTTGCTAGATTAGTAAAATGCTTCATTGATGCTAAACACTCGTACCGTTAACGGCTGAGTTTCTCCTAGAGCACAAACAAAGCACGTCACAAGTGAAGTTTCAAGGTCAACTGAAGGTACTGGAAAGGGGGAGCGTTCTAGCCCTCATGTAAGGGAGGGAACCTGACAACCTTGTAAACCTCGGTAGTCGCTTTTACGAAGGAATGGCGTTCTAGGGTCAAGTATCTGGTATGAACGCCCCCACCCATCCACTCGTCCCCAAGTCTAGCTTCTCCGCCTACTTAGCAGGCCACATGCCGCCACCGCGGAAAATGTTTCCACTTCAAACTGTACGAGAAGATGTAAATCTCCGCTATAACCCGAGTACACCAGGTTGCGGCCCCGTTTGTGTGTAGGTGTCGACAGACCCGACCTTGTCCGGCTACGATGTCGTCGTTCTGGACGAGGTCCACGAGAGACACCTCCACGGAGACTTCCTGTTGGGTGTGGTCAAGTGCCTTCTCTACCAACGATCAGATCTCAAGATTGTGCTCATGTCCGCCACCATCAACATACAACTATTCTCCAGTTACTTTTCCAACTATGCCACTGTTGTACAGGTGAGATTGATTGTCCTGGTTCAGTGTTGTACAGGTGAGTTGGTAGCATTGCTAGTCTCGGGTCATTGTCTACCTCAATTACAAATAGAGGAAATTATTGTTAATGTTACTGAGAGAGTCAAACTTAACTGACACTTCATTTGTAAATACACTTATAATAAATACTGATTTTACTAAACTGAGCCGGCCACAGGCTTAAAACAGACATCGGCAACTAATACTGATAAATTTAAGATTAAATCACCAAAATACTAATATTTGAATCAACAACTTTAATACTACACAACTCATGATTATCTATGACCGAGAAAGAGATGGGAGTGGCGAATAGCAGAAAGTGTGCAAGTGAGAGGAAAAGAATGGAAACAAATAAAGGAGGAAGAATGGTGGTGTTTTACTAAACAGACCAAAAACACACGACTATGACAAAAGGCATAAAAAGGAAATTAGTAAAGAGTGATAGGACATTTAAATAGGATCATGTAAAATGGTGAATGAAAAAAAAAGGATAAACAAATGAAATAAATAAAGGATCTAATACTTTTAATTGAATTCTTATCATGGTTATATTCAAATCTTCTCCTAGATTTACTCACAGTGTTGTTTGCTCCGAGAGATGGTTCCGTGTGTAATGTAATTGATCTTGGAACTGTTTATCAGGTTCCCGGGAGACTCTACCCCATAAAACTGTACTTCCAACCAGTCTTGCCGGAAGATAAGTCTTCAAAGACTTCTCGCATCAACCCCGCCCCCTATGTCCGCATCATGCAACTCATCGACGAGAAGTATCCAAGTAGGCAGTCAATCGTGCTCTCATCTTGAGATAGAATATATTGTATGTTACTTGTAGTGAGGGATCACATCCTTTTCTTGTTGAATCCAAAACTTAGAGAACACGATAACTTTCCGACATAGGCATGAATTTTATTTTATTCAATTCTGTTTTTGTTCACATTGAGTGGTAAATTAATGTTCTTGGTGCTTGGTCGCTAAACCCTTCTTAGTAGGGGTGGGTCAAAACCACTTTTTCAATTCAAAGATAACTCGAATTGAATAAATGAAATATTCTCGAAGCTAAATCGAAGTAAAAAAAAAATTTGTTGGCTGTTTTATGACTGAAAAAATATTATATTGTGGTTATTTATGTATAACTGTGTAAACTAAAATTAGTCGGAACGGTTTTTTGCAATATTGTTTGTAATATTTAATTTTATTCTGACAAATTAAGTTACTATCATAACCTACAAGCCAATTACTTCAAACCCGCTTCGGTGGCTACATGGTCGAAGACGCTCTTCTTGCAGTGGACTGATTGCCCATGATGGGGAGATCGAGGTTCGAATCTAGTTGGAGTGTACTGAGGGGGGTGGTTTTTCCAAAATGGTTTTCCACTCTCCCTCCACGCAAATATAACCGTACTAATCCCTAAAACAACTAGCATAAATTAGTACATAAGCATACAACCCAAGCAGGTAGTAAGACGCAGTGCTAAATAAAAAAAACATTACTTCTGTTTGTTTTCATATGGATATTGATGTGTAATTTACATAACCGCTCAGAATTGCTACAATTGGCCATAAATCAAGTGTTCTAGCTCTCAATATTTTTATTGGCAAAGTTTCTTAATTACCGAAGCCAGAATTTTTTTCGAAGCAAAGTCGAAGCTGACATTTATTTTGAAGCCAAGTCAAAGTGTCAACGCTTCTCATCCCCCCCCCCCCC